>JAPDSC010057828.1:4500-21140 GCA_026290005.1 Latrodectus geometricus
ATGCCATCTAATTTACTGTCTTTTTCTAAAAGATAGTGTTAACAGTATAGAAATTATTACTAATAAACCTTCAGACTAATCCAAATATCTAAATTAAATGTTTAGGATAATATTTTCAAACTTTAAGTGTTTAAATATCTAAGCATGCCGGCCGATGGTTGAGTGGTTATCGCTCCTGATTACTTGGCTGTTTGTCTCGGGTTCGAATCCCGGTTCAGGGACGGACATTTTCTTTCTCTTTATTTTTTGTCCTTTCTCGTAAGATGATGTATGAATGTGGGCTTCCCTATAAACGGGTTTGTGGTTGTGTGACGTGTGGGTAATGCTACTCGCCTACGTCACTTGGTTCCCAGGTGCCCGCTGGGTCACGCTAAATGATTTACCATTTCTGGCTTGGTTGTGTCGAAGTGTCCATCAGCCTCTGCCCACCATTGTTAAAAAAAAAAAAAAAAAAAAAAAAAAAAAAAAAAAAAAAAAAAAAACAATCTAACTATTTTTTGTAACTAGACGGGTGTTTTTTGGAGGGAGAAAGTTCAATTAATAAATTGGTTAAATAAAATTTAATCACATCTAATTATCTGAATTTATACCAATTCAGAGTTTTTAATTTTTAGCTCAATTTTTTCATGGTTGAGAAATTTAATATAATTCACATTGTAATCTATATTATTTCATGCAACTAATAATCAATACATCATACTAGTAGAAAGTAGAACGAATTAAAAATTAAAATTCGAACTTTTTAATCTACATGAAATGTGTAAACAATAACAATCCTGATAGTTTACATTTTTAATCAGTTAAATTAGTATAATTCAAAATCTTATGATTTTAGTAAGAGTTACATTTAAAGAAGAATTTGACAAATAATTTCTTTTAAATATTAAAGATGTGATAAAAACATTTGACTCAATTTATATTGATTGAGATGATTTAGTGAATACTTATTAATAAATGTTTTCTTTGGGAATAACTTTTGCAATATTTACAGGTTTAAATCAGCTTTTAAATAGTAATTTTAGAGCAAATTACCTGAGCGGTACCTTTTTGCCCTTTTTAATAGTGAATTAAAACAAATTCTGCAAACAAAGCTACTTATACATTTGCAATGTATTTAATTTTAATTTAATTAGGAAAAGATTTCCCAATTATTTTAACCTTAACCGTGTACTCGTAATAGATGAATTAAATTATCCCATTAAGGTAATCTCATTGTCTAATCCTTATAATTGGATTACTTTATGTTTACAGTAATTTAATTATCAGAAAAGTATTTCTTTTTCTTTCTCTATTTGTCATTAAATATTTGTCACTAATATATTAATTTACCGTTTATACCTTTATTATTTACCGAAGAATATTAAATCACGTTAAAAGAAAATATCCTTTCACCATGATAAATTTAATATTTTACACAAGAGAATCATAACTTTTGATTTATCAAGAAATTTTCTCAATTTTTATGCTTTTTCAACTTCATTGGGGTATACACGTAGAAATCAAAAGATTAATTACTTATTTTAAAATAAAGCATTGGTATAAATGCAATATGATTTATTCATATCATTAAAGCATATTAAGTTTCTACAGCTTAATATAATAATGTTTTCTCAGTTAAATATTAGCTGAAAATATATAGGAATTAAAGCCACACATAAAAAACACGAATCCATACATTTAAACACAATTTTAATACGCATCTGTACATTTCTGCATGATACGAAATAATTCAGTGCATATGGAAAAGTTTTGTGAATTAAATTTGTTTGGGTTCCAACTATTTTATAACTTTCTGCAAAAAAAATCTTTTGCATTTTCAGCTGAATTGTTAGCAATCTGGCTTTCAGTTCAGCAAATCATGGGTTGGATACTGGTGTAGATATTTCAAATAATTTGTTGTTCAGGCTTACAATGGACTAGTCCTTGTTGTTGCACCTACATGTTTTCTTGTACCAAGATTTGAGTTAGGCTTTACCAGTTAAATGGAACCAACAGAGGCATCCTCAACACTTGGCGTACCACCCGTAGAGGTATCATTTCACATGGAGGACACTTCCACCACATGTTCAGTGGGCTCCAACCGCCATTAATAAATACGGCGGATATTTGGGTGGATCGGAATTCCAACTCACTACCTTCAGCTAAAGAGAACGAAAGCCCTAACCCAGGGGTCGCCAAAGTGGTCTCTATAGACCCCTAGGGGTCTATTTAACAACAGTAGGGGTCTATCTGCCCCAAGGGGTTGAATGGGGGTCTATTGGGACTCAATGGAAAAACAGTTCTTATTACGCAAATCACACATATCTAAATGCGCACGTAAAAATTTAAAATATTATAGTTGTCTTAATATTATATTCCTTAAAGAAAATAAAATATGGTTGAAGCCGGTTTCAGTCTCGTTAATTCAATTTTAACTAAAAACAGAAATAAAATAAATGTGGTGCTTCGAGGGGATTAACGGTTAAAATTGACTAATTTCGAACCCAATATAGCGAACCTTGCCAAGAAAAACCAGGCACACTCATCTCTTTAAGAAGTAAAAAATCTGTAGCTACTTTACTTACTGTTTCCCATTTATTAAACATTCAGACTAATTATCGTTCTATTTAAATTACCTGAAAATTACCTTTGTGGGGAGTCTATGGAGATTTCGAAAAATTATATAGGGGGCGATGATCAAAAAAGTTTGGTGACCCCTGGCCTAACCAATTAGGTTACCGCGGTATTACAAATAACTAGAGGTAAAACATAATCTTCAGACTGAAAAATCCCATGTTCAATGCCAGTAGCTCATGTAGAATAGGGGACCAATCTCGGGCTTCTGTCTTCTACATGCACGCCTGAGGATGCTTGGCAGTTTTCCAGGTTTCCTCCCTTGCGATGCTTGAATGAGGCTCACTGTCTATGAAAGGTTCTCTTAGAAGACAATTTATGCAAGAATATTAAAAATATCTTTGAGTGATCTTTGATCATTATGCTCTCTTCTCATCACCCTCAGTTCATCATTGGTAAAGGAGCAGTCACCAGGGGGCGTTCTGGCTCCTGTATGCAGTAGACAGGATGAAACTACGCTTTCTCAGAGGACACCTTAAAGCAGGGATGGGCAATCTTTTGCGACCGTGGGCCAAAAATCGAAAAATAAAGATTGGTAGGCCAAGATGAATTTTTCTAAGATTTTAAAAACGATATACAAGTATTACAATTTAATATATTAATGAGATGAATGAAATTGCGATTTCATTTTTAAAAGTTCCTTATATTGAGGTTCGAAGTGAGATGTACTGAATCTAAGGAACGAGGCGAAATGCTCATCTGTCAGTCTACTTTTGAAATAATTCTTTCTAAGGTTCATAATTGAAAACACTTGTTCACATATATAAGATGAAGCAAATATAGCACTTTTTTTCTGATCATGAGGTATTAAATTTGGGGAACTTACTTTCGATAATGATTTGTAAAACTCTAGCTTTGGCATATTTAGAAACAATTGCTGGAGATGATTGTTAGATTGCAACTCAATTAATTCAAGCTGCAAATCTGACCTCACTGCTTCACAATTTACGTTGAATGGCATGGTAAAAATATCCAATTCTGCTTGAATGGCACTGAAATCTTGAAATCTGCGTTCGAACTCAAAATGCAGTTTTTTCAAGCTATCTTCATAATTCTTAAGGTTCTCTTCAATTACTGAGGGTATTGAATTTAACTTCGGGAAATGAGGTAAGTCGTTCTTACCTAGCTGCCCAGCAAACATTAAATTTTAGTTTAAAAGCTTTGTGAGATGTGACCAAATATCGTCGATAAATTGATTATTCCCTTGCATCTTGACATTCAACTTGACAGGCAAATCAAAATTCTATCTGTGGGCCGGATAGAACTTTCCGGTTGGCAGGAATTTGCCCATCCCTGCCTTGAAGCTCTCTAGGAGATGAAAGCAATTTGTAGACTGCACCAAGTGTTATATGGAGGAGGCTTCTCCTGAACATATTCTTGCTTGTTTGGACCTCTCCAGGCCGGACCTTACAGGCAGTCCACTTTTAGTTTTGGACTCCTTCAGGATGCACAGTTCCATGGATTTGATTTAGCTCCGTTTATCTTGGGGATGTGCAACAACAACGCAGTACTAGCTTGTTAGAAATTCACGTTAATTTGCAGATCACGTTCATAAAAAGTGAGCAACAAATGACAATTACAGTAGAAGTCCGATAATCCGGCACGTTCGGGACCGGCTCGGTGCCGGACTACCGAAAATTCCGGACTATCGGACGGTAATTATAAGAACAATAGGTTAATAATTAAACTACAAATACAGTATGCAAATGCATACAACAAAGTTTATTTTACATTTCATATAATGTATGTACACGTACTGTAAAACATATTTCACTTAGATTTAAAAAAGTCAAGAATGTCTTTTTGTTTTCTTGACTTTTGGCGTTTGGTTCAAAATTTGTTTCTAATGATATGGAAATCAATAATTTCTGAAGCACTGTACTAGCCTCAGCAAAACAGATAAACTTATTTAGTGATGCTGCAGCTTCTGCCCAGCTGATTGTTTCTTTTCTTCCATTTCGGCATCTGAGTCACTTTATTTAGTCTTAGGTTTTGAAAACATGGTCACCCTGTGTACAGTTAGAACGAAAATCACTTTTTGTTTAAACAGTTTCAAAAGTTACGTTTACTATTGACTAACCGGCCGCTAATTGTTTCCGAACAATACCGAGCGCTTCCGGATGATCTCGAACCACTCAGAAAACTTTCGAATAGGTCTCGAGCGTTTTTATTTCCTTTACAGACATACTTTGGGAGAAAACCAAAATTTTTACAATTTTCCGAAGCGATGCCGGACTATCGGGCATTCCGGACTGTTGGATGCCGGATTAATGGACTTCTACTGTATATCAAACTGCAATTTCACGCAAAACTATTACAACAATCCTTCTCATTTCTGGATAGAAAAATTTAAGCAAATGCAGTTTCGACTTTAGTTCTGGCATTTGATGAAATGTTTTGACAAAACTTTGAATCCACTGTCTCTGGATTCAAAGTTTTATAAATTATCAAGCGTAGATTACCCTTATGGGTTTAAACTGTGAGTAATTAATAGTAAATTATGTTTAGTTTTAAAATGATTAGTTTTATTTAAAAAGAAATTACTTAATTTTTTAAAAATTTTGATATCGCTTTAAAAAATCTTTCAAAGTAAAATATGAAACATTTTACTTAATATTAATCTATAACCCTATATGTCCCATATATTATACTAGCTCATATTATACTCATCGAAAATGATAATTTAAAAAAGGTTTGAAGGATTTTTTTTTTTAATTAATGTTTTTCGATGACAATAAAGATAGGTGATTCGAACCTAAAACTTCCAGAAAAGGAAGTGCATAGCCATTCACCACATTAGCACGAATAATATTAGGTTGAGGAAAAAGAAATTATTTTTACGTGAACTTTCTGTAACTTCTTTAAGATTCACTTTGTAAAAAGGTTTATAACAGCTTTCATGTAGATTTTTAGGTCTTGTGCGAAGCTACGACTGATGACATGCGGTTCACTTCGATCATTTTTGATATTTTATAGACATTCTCAACGATGCTGTATCCACACGCGAGGTGCATCTCTAGCATACAAATACCCAAACGGAATCGACGAAACCAAAATTGTACGTCACTGGTTCTTACAGTCATATATAGGACGATAAACACCTTTCACAATTTTAGCCACCTGGTTAGCATTTTCGCCGTTACAAGAGAAAAACTAAAATGTATCAAATTTTCTGTTTGTTGTCTTCCATTTTTAAAACCTTGTACTCGTAACTGAATGAATCAAACAAAAAACCGCCAGAGGATATTTTAGTGTCCAATGTCACCTTTCCAAGGAGCATAAATCTGAAATTGTTTGATAGATACCTCACGAGATAGTGATCACTACAGACATCTACCGAAAAAATAATGGATTACTTTTTCCCCAAACTATATATATTGAAGTATAATACGTGAATAATATGTTTTATTAGTGATGATTTTTTTAAAACAATTCCTATACTTGTTCGAAAACATTATGCTTAACAGAATAAAACCAACATACGCAATCAAAATTAAATAGTATTAAAATATTTAAATTACTAATCCTCGGTTTTATTTCACAAGCTAATTCAAACCTAAATATTCCTGAGTCATAGTAAAATCTATCCACCGTACATGGTAAGAAGTTTTTGCTTAAAATGTTTTACCAACACAATCAGTATAATTTATTTTATCATTCAGGAAACTTTAAATTAAATATTTGTGTAATTTACATTAATATTTCTGAAAAAAATCACAGTACCAGATTCGAACTTAAACCCTTTTGAGTCGCAAAAGATACCCATCTATCATGCATGACGGGAAAATATTTCTCTGTGTTAAAATTTTTAAATTAACATAATTTATAATTTATTTTACTACTTAATATTAGGTTGGGGAAAAAGAAATCCATTATTTTTACGTGAACTTTATGTAAATTCTTTTCAATTCACTTTGTAAAAAGGTTTAAAACAGCTTTCATGTAGATTTTCAGGTCTTGCGCGAAGCTACGACTGCTGACATGCTGTCAAGTGTGATAATTTTTAATATTTTATAAACATTCTTGACGATGTTGTATCCATGCGAGATGCATCTTTAGCATCCAAATACCCGAACGGAATCGACGAAACAAAAATCGTACGTAACTGGTTGTTACAGTCTTATATAAGACAATGAACACCATTCATAATTTTAGCCACCCGGCTATCTTTTTCGCCGTTACAAGAGAAAAACGAAAATATATCGAATTTTCTGTTTGTTGTCTTCCATTTTTAAAACATTGTACTCGTAACTGAATGAATCAAACAAAAAACAGCAAGAGGATATTTTAGTGTCCAATGTCACCTTTCCAACGAGCATACATCTGATATTGTTTGATAGATACCTCACGAGATATTGATCACTACAGACGTCTACCGAAAAATTAATGGATTACTTTTTCTCCAAACTAATATTTCAAAAACAATAACTATAACTTTGATTCGAACCTAGATCCCTTAGTGTCACACACATTTTTATTCAGCGTATGTCATAAGATGAGGCCTATAATATAATTTTTAACAAGACCTACATAGTTAGATTTTTTTCAACAATACCATAGTTATTTTCAATAATATTTGGCTGATTTAACAGGAATTTAAGCTGAACAAAAACGAAATATTTTGACTTTTAATGAAATACTTTTCGACGACTTCTTATGAAAAAGACGGGGAATAAATAGTATTTTCCTTTGTATAAAGCTTTGTGACCCAAGCAAAATGACTTGGATAAAAACTTTTTAAAAACTGAACTAAAGCAAACACATGGTTCGTGGTTTTCCGACTATTTTTATACTTCCTCGAATGCCTTATACTTTATCAAAAAGCTTTACAAAAATCCTGCTTTACCTTTACGGGAGGAAAAAAACTGCAGTGCGTAAAATAAAAATAAAATATTTATCGAATTCAATAGTTCCAGGTAGAAAAAAGAAAACGTAACTTCTGAAAAAAATATAAAATAGTGTAATTTTTTTCTCTCTCTTTCAGTAAGGGGAAATATTTTGGAATCAAAATTTTATGTTATTTCAGCAGTTAGGTATGCTTATAAGAACTATTCCCGTTTTATTAATAGTTCTGCGAAAAGTTGTATTGCTATTTTTAAACTTTTTCTTTTAATGTGCGTATCATCGACTTTTTCATGGAAGATTTTCCGTTTGAGTATAAATTTACATATATTTGTATTTAATTCTTAAATAGTGTTTTTGTAAAATGGTATGGACTTATCGGCAAACAATTACATATTTCAGGCAATTTGCGTTTTTGATATGATTGGAATTTTATTTTATTAACAATTATTAACGATTTAATATTCATAATTTATTATATTCATGTGTGTATTTATTCTGTATATCTTACCACTAATAATTCATAATGTTAATATTATTATTTTATATCTAGTTTAAGTCAAAACATTTCCCTTTTATATGAAGTCCAGATTTGTATAGTGATTATCATATAGTTTCTGTAGGGATATATGAAGCTTCATATATATATATATATAAATTTATATATATATATCACAATATAACACTTATATAAAAATACACTTATATAAAAATAACACTCACACAATTTATCCAAAATGTAAAACTTCACACATATAATAATATTATTCAGTCACCAATATTCAGTGCCACCCAACCTGTCTAGTGGTTAGCGTAGTTGACTACAGATGGGTGGGACCTGGGTTCGAATCCTGGCTCGGGCATGGATGTACTTTCTCTCTTGTCTTTGTCCTTTCTTTGTGTGTGAATGGTTGCCTACCCTATAAACGGGTACCTATGGCATGTGTGTACTAAGGAAGTCGGACTCCACACCAAATACGGTTCAGTTGGAAAAGTGGAGCAGCGCACCCCATATTGCCAGCCTAGCTGGATCACGACAACAACAACATAAAAATAGTTCATATATTTTCAAGTTTAAAATTTCCTTTTTTTTTTGGTTTTTAAAGTAATTGTATTTTTGGTTGTCTCGATACGCCATCGCTCAGAAATGCATTGAACAGACATGAATAAACTCGATATTTAATAAATTCGTATCTATAAGAATTTTTCAAGCGTACGTCTCATTTTTTTTTTTGTTTTCGACTGATGTATACTTGTGTTATGTAAACAGAAAAAGGATATTATAACTGCTGTAAAGTCTTATATATTGATTATGGTTTTCATGAATAGCAACAAGAAAAAATGGTTATAAAAAAATTGTAAAATATTTGGAACAAAATATTAGGTTGGGGGAAAAGAAATCCATTATTTTTACGTGAACTTTTTGTAACTTCTTTCAGATTCGCTTTGTAAAGAGGTTTAAATTTTCATGTAGATTTTTAGGTTTTGTGCGAAGCTACGACTGCTGACATGCTGTCAAGTTTGATCATTTTTGATATTTTATAGACATTCTCGACGATGTTGTATCCATGATAGGTGCATCTCTAACATCAAAAACACCCAAACGGAACTGACGAAACAATAATTGAAAGTAACTGGTTGTTACACTTATATATAGGACGATAAACACCTTTTACAATTTTAGCCACCAGGCTATCTTTTTCGCCTTTACAAGAGAAAAACGAAAATGTATCGAATTTTCTGTTTGTTGTCTTCCATTTTTAAAACCTTGTACTCGTAACTGAATGAATCAAACAAAAAACCGCAAGAGGATATTTTAGTGCCGAATGTCACCTTTCCAACGAGCATAAATGTGAAATTGTTTGATAGATATCTCACGAGATAGCGATCACTACAGAAGTCTACCGAAAAAATAATGCATTACTTTTTCCCCAACCTAATATATGCAACTATGTATATGGAATTTTATTGTTAATTATTAATTGTCAATTGAATAATTAGAGCTAGCACGTTCAGTTCTATAGTTTGAGAGTTCGAATCCCGACTCAGACATGTATGCTTTTAGTAGTTCAGAATCTACTGTACTGTTAGAAATATCAAGCACAAACATTACTGGAACAACAACTAAACCTGTTTAGGAAATTTGCTCTTCTTAATCAAAGGCAAAATATTTTATTGTAATTCTCATAAAAATTCAAAATGTTTTGAAATTTAATAAATTTCATTTCATTATTATTCATTTTACTATTTAGCATTTATGATATGTTTCAGTGCAATAATAAAATAATTTACGAAAGAATACGAAGCCTTTTTAGTGTACTTTTCTCTTTCGAAATATATTAGGTTGGGGAAAAAGAAATCCATTATTTTTACGTGAACTTTATGTAACTTCTTTTGGATTCGCTTTGCAAAAAGGTTTAAAACAGCTTTCATGTAGATTTTTAGGTCTTGCGCGTTACGACTGCTGACATGCGGTTCACTTCGATCATTTTTGATATTTTATAGACATTTTCGACGATGCTGTATCCACATGCGAGGTGCATCTCTAACATCAAAAATACCCAAACGGAATCGACGAAACAAAAATTGTACGTAACTGGTTATTACAGTCTTATAGGACGATAAACACCTTTCACAATTTTAGCCACCCGGCTATCTTTTTCGCCGTTACAAGAGAAAAACTAAAATGTATCGAATTTTCTGTTTGTTGTATTCTATTTTTAAAACCTTATACTCGTAACTGAATGAATCAAACAAAAAACCGCAAGAGGATATTTTAGTGTCCAATGTCACCTTTCCAACGAGCATAAATCTGAAATTGTTTGATAGATACCTCACGAGATAGCGATCACTACAGACGTCTACCGAAAAAATAATGGATTACTTTTTCCCCAAACTAATAGTTTTGAATAATTCTACACTTGTACACTATCTTGTTCTATTAGTTCTTAAAATACTAAAAAAATCATATAGTGTGTAACTCCAATCAGTAACGTTTTCATGAGTTCAGTTTAATAAATATAGCAGCGACGACAAGCGAAATCGTCAAGTGAATCGAAAGGTGGCATCCAGTGATTTCGGTGGCGACGGCGGAATGTCACATGAAATGAAGGCAGGGTCTCTTGCTGAAGTGGGTGTTGGCGAAACTTGACTGCTATTCGGGTGTGGCCAGACATTTGCATTTAATTAGACGGGGCTGCACACCAACATGTCGTGTGCACCAAATGGAATAGAGCTGTCCAGCATTGACGGGTTTTTTAATTGATTAAAAAAGTGATGCGTTGCCTCAAGACACTTCCATCTCCAGAGGAAATTGCTTTGATTAATAGACCATCGTCATCTGTGAAGGTCACATAGTTCTGCAGTTAAATAGGTTGAACTGTATTGCAAATAACAATCTAATTCAAATTCACTTGTTTAACTTCATGAGGCAACGAAATCAGCCGGATTTAACTGGACGTGGATTCTAGTAGTAACTGGCTTTCAGGAAAAATTTTGTCTAGAAAAGATAACAATAACATATATTTTTAAAGGTGCTATTTATTTTTGTTCATTGAGTTATTTCGTACCACGAAAAGAAGTCTCTTGTATAGATGACTGAAAAATAATTGGATAAAAGAGGAAAAGTTCAAATAATGCTATTTGTAACAAAGTTAATTCATTTTGAAGTCATCGCGTTTCAAAACATTGCCTATTAAGATTATATTAGAAAAGCTGACAACAAATTCACTGCAGTTAATAAAAAATGTTTTCTCAAAAGTTATAAAAAAAAAAAAAAAAAAAAAAAAAAAAAAAAAAAAACCCGGAAAAGTATTATTATATTACAAGATATAGTTTGAATGTAGTAAAGCAGTAATAGAGTGTTACAGTGCATTGTCTACTTTCTCTACCCTCATTAGTCACATTTTGATGATTATTGGAAAAAGAAAACAATACTCTTCCGTTTTTGGAGCGAGGATTGTTCCGTAATGGGATGCATCGTGATAAAGCTTTTTTTTACAGGGATTCAAATGAACAACTATGATTTAAATTTTAATAAAAATTAAGAAATGAATGAATCATTGCCTTTGTTTAAATTAACCAGAAACCCGCTGATGCGCTGCAGTAGTTTACAATAATGAAAATTAGGAAAAAACATGGGTATAAAAAAAGTGCAAATGTTGTGCGATGACAGCGACAGTTTTTGTTGTCGTGTGACAGCAGGGCTGGTAATATGGGGTGCGCTGCTCCACTTTTCCCACTGAACCCTATTAGGTGTGGAGTCCGACTTCCTCAGTACACACATGCCTTTGGTACCCGTTTATAGGGTAGGCAACCATTCACACACAAAGAAAGGACAAAGACAAGAAAGAGAGAGAGAAAGTACATCCATGCCCGAGCCAGGATTCGAACCCAGGTCCCACCCATCTGTAGTCAGGAAAGCGTCAGTAATAGGGGCTATAAAAGCAAGTAGTAGACAGCTCGGACAAATAATCTCAGCTGAAGTATACGAGCTCAAGTGTCCATGCCTCTCACGTTACCAGAACACGCATTACTGGTGAAGCTGCATTATATGAATCAATGTAATGCATCCGCATCTCTTTGGGAATTTAGAAACAGAAAAAAAGACGTATTTTATTGTTCTCTCACTTATTGAATGCGGTTTAATTCCTCACCGGGGATGTTAATGTAGTAAATAAACATTAATAATTTAACTGCACGATTGTATGTGTTAGTATTCGCACATTTTATACATTGTAAAGCGCCACAAAATATCCTAGCAGCAAATTTTGGAACTAAATTGTTTTCACGGAATTCTTTTTCCCATGTCCTGATTAGTCTAAATACCAAGTTTGTTTGTTGCCATTTCGGCTATCGACAATTTGATAGCGCTACAGGGCACTCCAAACTAAGACGGTCACTTTAAAAAAAACCACCCTGTGTATATATATATATATATATATATATATATATATGCGTGTGTATAGACTTCTTTGTTGCTTAACGGTCAGTTTTTGTACACGAGGCTAAGTTAAACCAGGATTTACGGTTTAACACGGGTTAATAACAAACACATAACCATATATAATATTGGATTCGAACACACGAACTTTTATATTCAATGCAAGAGAAAGAGTGCTAACCATTAGGTTACAAACTCTATTGTGTGTTTAAAGATAGATTTCTTTATTCAGAATTACCAAATTAAATCTATGATTAGTTAAAAAAAAAATTTTTTTTAGTGTCATATACAATATCTATCCATCTGAACAAATTATAAAAAAATTTCCTACAGTTATACCATTAAAAAAATTATATGTATATCTATATACTTAGATAGATATATAAATGAGGTATAGAAAAACTTTACTTTCTTGAAAGAAATTTTCTAAGGATAAGATAAAGACTTAAATTTATTTTATTATTAGTTAATAATTGCTAAATTACATCTGATTTCAAAGTCATAAAGAGATGAATTTTTAAAATAATGCATTAACATATTTATTCCATGAATTAAATTGATTATTATCATGGCTTTTGGAAATTAATATAGTAATTTGCGTTTTGATACTTTGAAAATGCAATGAGCACTTTTTTTTTATTAAACTATATTTATTTAAAAGTGCATATGAAGTTTACAATCCACGATGTGATTTAGCTTTTGGCTCAGCAATTCATGAATTCGGTTCTCACCTCGATGAAGATGTTTCTAAAGAAAGAGCTTCACAATTAACTTATAATCTTTCGTTTGAATTAACCAACGGAAGTAGAAATATAACCATAGAGTGATAAACAAACCAGAAAAAATAAACAAATTGATTGATTTAATGATTCTCAAAGTAATCGCTACTTAGTTTTTCAACATATTAAGTGACTGTTGCCGCTCAACCTGTCTAGTTGTTAGCGTACCTGACTACAGATGAGTGGGATCTGGGTTCGAATCCTGGCTCGGGTATGGATTACTTTCTCTCTTTCTTGTCTTTGTCCTTTCTTTGTGTGTGAATGGTTGCCTACATATAAACGGGTTACTGTAGCACGTGTGTAGCGAGGAAGTCGGACTCCACACCAAATAGGGTTCAGTTGGAAAAGTGGAGCAGCGCACCTCATAATGCCAGCCTGGCAGGCACACGACGACAACAACATATATTAATGTGTGTTAATAAATTGTTGCCTTAGATTATTAACGAATCATTCATAGTTTTGAATTCAGGTATAGAAAATTGAAATTAAGAAATATTATAAATGAGATCCTTAATAAATATTATACTCAATTGGATTTCACGTTACATCAGTAATTTTTAAGAAAACTGCTGATAAATTTAGTCTAAACTTAAATTTTATCAAAAAAATTCAAATTTAACAATTTTGATAAAGAACATCAAAATTTTTATTTTTAAAATTTCAATTTACTATTTTATCATGAATTCAAGAGGTTATATGCTTGTTTCACTAGATCAGTCATTTAAATTGTAAGTAAGCTCGAACTAAAGTAGCTCTGCAGAATTTAGTAAATTATTTAACATTTTGCTCTAATTCTCCTACAAATTGCATTCCTAGCATGGAGTTGGACTCAAGCGCTTAAGACTTCAATTCAGTATATTTCTACCATTTTGAAGGTATATATTCGAATTTGAAGGTTGTGGTTATTGCTTTGAAATCCCCTTCACCCTTTAGATACATTTGACGAGAGAGACTCGTCAGCTGCTTACTTCAATACAATGCATTCTTCATATAATTTGGTACTCAAAGGGTTAATTGCAGTTGCATGTCTAATTAACTCTCGTGTGTAAAGATTTCCCTTAGTCACAAATCAAAACAATCAGTAGATTATTTATTCCAAAAGCGCAAATGAATCATCGATCTTTGAGATTAATTCACTTCAAATCTTAAAAAAAAGTCGTTGAAAAAGTATTCGATAATGATGGTTAACCCTCAATCATCACGTTGATTCAATGAAAGCGAAGACTTTAAATAGCAGTAGGAAAATTATTAAAAACACTTAAATCGTCCTTGCCGATTTAAAATAACCATAAAGTGGAGGTTATGATTTATTTCTTGCTTGCATAAACAATCAAATATTAACATTTAATGTACTTTAAATGTTACATGAAATAAATTTATCTTTACTTAATGATGAATAAGTATTTATTTTTTAATTTAGTATTATATATAGTATTTATTTATTATATATAATATTATATATATAATTATTATCTATATAATTATTATTATTATTATATATAATATTATATTAATTATATATTTATTATGTATAATAGTATTTACTTAATGATAAATAAGTATTTTTAATAGCGATATCAAGAGAGACAAATCTCCAATAATATATAAAATAACCCATCACATTGATATATTTAAGAAAGCTTGTATTTCAACGGCTCCCTGTAGAACTCATCCCACTGACACATTGACTTGTTTTGGATGGGTGGACAAAATTGTACATTCAGAATTATTGGATATTTGTTTCACTCACTGACCAATCATAAGTAAAATAAAGTGACTTACACGTGATCTCAACTGTAACGAAAGAAATAATTACTTTATGGTTAAAATGGAATCATGACGTCATCTATTTTCTACAGGAAATAAGAATATTCTCTCATTTTTCTTTACATGAGTGAGAATTAGAAAGATTTTTTTTTTTTAGAATTTCATCCATATTTCTCATAACACATAAATATAGTAAACTATTTCTTCATTCGGCAATGTCATAAAACTCTATATATATATATATATATATATATATATATATATATATATTATACCATATTTATTTGGCGACGCATAAGACTCATTTTATTGTTTCAAAATAGGTCTGAAAAGCGAGATGCGCCTTCTATATCGAAATTCATTTTTTGAAACATTCATTTCTGGAAATCTCCTCTATTCGGAGTTATGCGATTGTTTCCCTGCTTTTTTCCTGAGTGTGGGATTATTGCATCTGCGTAGAGTTCACTGAATGCGCATGCGCTGTCATCGAAGATGGCAGCTGAATTCTTTCTAATCTAAACGTTTCTTTTATTGCGAAGGAATTTCAAGTATGAGAAATTTCTACTTTTCTCTTTTTTTGAATTTAGGAATCTCTTATGCCTCAAAAACTATACAGTCATGTTACAAATCAGACAAGTTACATGGGTTTGCGTATGGTGAAGACCATGGAATCATTTCGGACCACGCCCATCTGAGAAAATGATAAGAGCTTGGTGGAATAAGGAAGGAAATCTAAAAAAAAGCAACTTATAATAAACATCACTTACGGGACCTATATAAATCAAAGAGACGTATTAAATCATTAAAGAAATGTATCATCAGAGTTATGCCATTTATACGACTATTTATTGTTTGAGGACACAGATGCTGTTTTGAAAGAGGTTTCAAGTCACACTTTGAATATGAGTGTATGGGTTTTAAAGAAGATTAATGGGACGATGTGGCCTGGTTGGTTAGGGCATCTTTCTCGTTACTAAACAGTGGTGAGTTCGAATCCCGGCTCAGCCGAAGATCCATCGTGTTCACTAATGGCGACTGGGGCACGTTAAATTCGTCGGTCGCAATATCCTCTATGTTCCCATTTTAAATTAATACCTCTGGGAGTGGTTGGAGCCCGGCTTTGGATCTTCACTGGTTTTAATTTCTAAATTTGAAGATTCAGGTGGTTCTGCCATCTATGAGCCAAAAGTCGTACTTCCACCTTCGCATGAAGGTGCTCTATTAAAAAAAAAGGAAGACGCTCCCTCTCTGACTTCATTCGCCTAGTCTGACGGGCGGCGTTGCCAAGTGTCATTAACAACAACAACAGTAGATTAATAGGTATTATTGCTAGACAGACTGGATATGCAAATATCCAATTTGTTTGGAAAATAATACTTATAAAATAATTAGAAAAATATAATTACAAAAATATAATTATAATAATATAAGCATTTCTTTTATTGTAAAATAGTATAAATTTGTTTCAATGAGAGTTTTATCCGTCGAAAAAATGCATGAAAAAAGTTAGTATACCTTATACGCTTGCAAATACGATATATATATATATATATATATATATATATATATATATATGTATGTATGTATGTATGTATGTATGTATGTATGTATGTATGTATGTATGTATGTATGTATGTATGTATGTATGTATGTATGTGTGTGTGTGTGTGTGTGTGTGTGTGTGTGTGTGTGTGTGT
>JAPDSC010057828.1:21240-34486 GCA_026290005.1 Latrodectus geometricus
TGTGTGTGTGTGTGTGTGTGTGTGTGTGCGTGAGCGCAGCCAGAAGCAATACCTTTAAAATCTAAAAGATGAGAGCTAATATCTTACAGAGTAAATTAACCCTTTGAGTTCTTAATTATTTGAGATGAATTGTATTGAAGTAAAAGAAAATGGTGTGTTTCTCACTCGCCAAATGCACACAAACAGTTAAACTTGTTGAGAAAGGTGTTGCCAGATTTTTTCTTTTCTTTTTTTTTAAAGAGAAAAAGAGATAAACCGTCTTTGAATGTTTTTTTTTTTTTTTTTTGCTGGTTTAGTTTGGTGTCGAGAGTAACGTGTCAACTTAGAGAATGACCTCATTACTTGACCTATGGTGCACACTATGAGGCGTTTACTTATAGTTAGTGCCTTTGATCAACTGATTGGATTTCGCAGTAAACTAATTTCGCTTAAACTGCGACCTCTATTATTCTCAAGGCCATTTGTCTAAAATACATTTGATCTGGGTAGATTTCTCACCTAATTATATGCCTTAATATTAGCAAGTTTATGTCTACCATAACCTTATCTCTAATTAAAATATTAGGTTGGGTAAAAAGAAATCCATTATTTTTACGTGAACTTTTTGTAACTTCTTTCATATTCGCTTTGTAAAAAGGTTTAAAACAGCTTTCATATAGGTTTTTAGGGCTTGTGCGAAGCTACGACTGCTGACATGCTGTCAAGTTTGATCAATTTTGATATTTTATAGACATTTTCGACGATGCTGTATCCACGTGCGAGGTGCATCTCTAACGTCAAAAATGCTCAAACGGAATCGACGAAACAAAAATTGTACGTCACTGGTTGTTACAGTCTTATATAGGACGGACGATAAACACCTTTCACAATTTTAGCCACCCGGCTATCTTTTTCGCCGTTACAAGAGAAAAACGAAAATGTATCGAACTTTCTGTTTGTTGTCTTCCATTTTTAAAACCTTGTACTCGTCACTGAATGAATCCAACAAAAAACCGCAAGAGGATATTTTAGTGTCCAATGTCACCTTTCCAACGAGCATAAATCTGAAATTGTTTGATAGATACCTCACGAGATAGTGATTACTACAGACGTCTACCGAAAAAATAATGGATTACTTTTTCCCCAAACTAATTTTTAATTTTTCTAACTGCATAACATTAAATAATTATTTTAACCTCACAGATTATTTAAAACAACATAAATTTTAATCAGGTGATCCCTCTTTTTAATATTCTATAATTTTTCAAAAATATTTGTATAGTTTTATTATATATTTTCAATTATTGAAAAAACTAGCATCATAAGAGATAATCATCAAATGTTAAAATCTATTGGCAATTTTCTCCTTTTTATTTTATTTATTTATTTTTTTTTTTTTTTGGACGATTTGTAATAATATCCCCCAATAATGAAATGTAACAATCATATAATAAAACTAGCCAATAAGCCTTATGTTAAATCTGATTTCTCATGAATGATTGCTTTAAATTAATTTGATTTCAGTTCTACACAATCACTCTACTCAACCTGAAATATAAATTCTTACTTAAATAAATTACTCTTGAATTTTCAATAGAAGAAAAACTACGTTTTCCCTTTAATGTATCGATCAAAGTGTGTGGCCAAGATTCGGAATAAAGTGTTCGAGAGGGTACGGGGGTGTAAACCATCGTTTCTCCAATAATCATGAAATATTCAAATTCCATGATCCTTCTATTCCTGTTCGCAATCGTTTCTGTTAGTGGAAAAACTCGCCATTTCTCTTCAAGCGGCTGGCTCTTTTTCTTTCGCGGGATGCGATTACGTGATCAAATAAAGTACATCGATTTGATAACGAATCGGAAAGAACAGCCCCCGTGAAAAGCCTCTTCGAAATATAAATCTCGAGGCGCGTTCTTTACGTAAGTCGTTTGCAGCCCAGCCAAAACGTGCCAAGCTGCCTATAGAGAGGACCATTTGGCGGTGTTGTTAATGATGATTCTTTTGGTTCAGGTATCACCACACATCGTGGTAACAAGTTTGAACCTTTTCACGCCTAGCTTCGGGAATATGCTGCTTTGTTTCTTATTTTTTAGCTCTTTTCTTTTACCTTTTGCACATGCAAGGGACTGTCCACAAATTTAGGAAAAACATTTTTTTATTTGAAACACACAATCTACTGTCAGCGGGCCCCGAGTGCTTACACTAAAATTTTATTTCCATATATAATATTAGTTTGGGGAAAAAGTTATCCATTATTTTTTTCGGTAGTGATCGCTATCTCGTGAGGTATCTATCAAACAATTTCAGATTTATGCTCATTGAAAAGGTGACATTGGACACTAAAATATCCTCTTGCGGTTTTTTGTTGGATTCATTCAGTTACGAGTAAAAGGTTTTAAAAATGGAAGACAGCAAACAGAAAATTCTATACATTTTAGTTTTTCTTTTATAATGGCGAAAATGCTAACCAGGTGGCTAAAATTGTGAAAGGTGTTTATCGTCCTATATATGACTGTAACAACAATTTTTGTTTCGTCGATTCCGTTTGGGTATTTTTGATGTTAAAGATGCACCTCGTATGGATACAACATCGTCGAGAATGTCTATAAAATATCAACAATGATAAACTTGACAGCATGTCAGCAGTCGTAGCTTCGCACAAGACCTAAAAGTCTACATGAAAACTGTTTGAAACATTTTTACAAAGCGAATCTGAAAGAAGTTACAATAAGTGCACGTCAAAATAATGGATTTCTTTTTCCCCAACCTAATATTTTAAAGTATAACAGACACCATTTAACACAACCGACCAGCTTGTCATTTGACAATAGGTCAAATCACGAAACGTCGACATCAGAGTTGATAAATACTAATCTATAATAAATCAGGAAAAGGATATTAACTATATAATATTTTCATTTTTCAAATACTTTGATAATATCTAGTTTGCTAATTTTCTTCCAGGACTAAATATCTGAAATACTGGAATATATTTAAAGGAAAACGTGTCAGAAATTCTCAAGCACGCACATTGATAGATATGTATTCAAATAGAAGAAATACTATCATCGTTTGACACCTGAACATCTTCAATGACAGTGTTCTTTTCTACAACATGTCATGTTGTTAATTAAGATAATTATCAATGACACATAAAGTTCACGTAAAAATAATGTATTTATTTTTCCCCAAACTAATATTTCAAAGATATAGTTAATTTAAAAAAAGTTATAGCTTTACTTTTATATAAATAAATTTTAATTCTATTGGGAAAAAATTTAAAAAGAAAAAATAGTTTTTCCTCTAAATCGCAAGATACATTTTTGAAGGAAATTAATTCTTATACACTCACTTCTGTCAAAATATTTATGCCTTGATTATTACAAGTACATTTTTAAAACATTCCACAATATTTTTCACAAAATTTTAACACAAGTATTTACGCGATTCATAACCTCGAGATTATTTTTGCAATATTGTATATGAGGAAAACTTTATTTTCCTGGAAGAAATATACAAATGCAGTCTTTCCATGGTAGTCTTAAAAAAGAAATACAAAACCTTAGAATTCAGGTCTTTTGGGTAAAAGTATCGATTCTGAAGGGTAACTTGACTTGGATGATCGGTGGCAACACTTTAGTTGATTTCAACCATTTTTCTTTCGGGAAAAAAGGAAAACCGATCATTTCTTGGGAAGAAACAATTTATAAATTTTAAGTTCTTTTCCGCTTGGAACTTTATTTTATGTCTGATAGGAATACCTATAATGCTCCATGATTTACTGAATTTAGTTCCACGGGAAGAAACCTTTGCAGCAACAACAGCATATTTGTCTTTTGCAGTAAAAAATTTCGCTTACTTTTAAAAATGGTTGACTTCACACAAAATGTATGATCATAAGTTAGGATTAAAAATAAATTATGGCAGTTAATTTCTACAGTAAATATTTCAACTATGAATTACATTTCTATTTCTTATACAAATATAAAGTACCAAATCATTTTATGAATTTGTTGACTAATATTACTTTACGGTTTTTTCCTTTTTATCTTTCAGATTGATCTTGGTCTTGTACTTTATATTTATATTCAGAAATAATAACTCTTATTCTTGGTACTACTTATAAATTTGTTTTAACCCTTCTTTGCATGATTTTTTCTTTATTGGTGAAATTAATCAAATTGATATAATTCATGTTCAAATTAAAGGTAAAATGGTTCAAAAAATCTTAGTATATATTTATAGTATAAATTTAGCAAAAAACAATATGCTAAAAATTTCCATCATCATCCAAAGTTAGATCATTGGCTTAGTACTAAATAGAAATAAAAAGAGGAAAATAACACGTATTACAAATCTTTCTTCCACTCATTTTCAATTTTTTAGCAATAGAAACTCCAATATAATAAAAAAAAATTATAAACGAAATCATACGTTTATTGCAACTACAACAAACAGCGGAATGAGACAACTTTAAGCACTGATAATGATACTTGTTTATTTTTGACAGCTATGTTTCTTTTTATGCAATGGACATTAAAATGGTATCCAAACACGATCCACTTAAAATGAACTAGTTCTTTTATATAAATTTTCGGCATTATAGGTTATGATGAAAATTTCCACCATTATGCAAAGAAGGGTTAAAATTGATCCACAATATCAAAGTAAATATTGTCAATAACTGGAATAAGGGTCAATTTATTTGAAGCTCAACTGTCATTATTTTCACTCGAGTTTAATACGGGGACCTACAGTTTAGGGGGATTCTAAGCAATACATATCCAGGATCAATGCGGGATTCGAGCCCACAAACTGTTAAACGAAAGCCCAGAGTGCTAAACCTTCACAGGCCAATTAGGCTACTAGAATTAGTGAAAAATGACTGTTTAGTAACTTATTTCACTGATAATAGACGATATGAATGGTGACTTGTTCGTGCAATTATCTTCACTGGAGTAGCTTGGGAGAGAGTTCAACTTTAGATGGAGGGTGAATATTTCACAGATAATAACTTTGCCTATAGGTGCGCTGCATGTTATTTTGTGATGAAACGTGTAGTCTGTTTCTCATTCACTTTTAAGTTTTCTTAAAATCATAGATTTTCCCGGTCCAAGAACATTAAGGACAAACCTTTATAAGACACACTGTTATATATTAGGTAAGGGGAAAAGAAATTTTACGTGAACTTTATGTAACTTCTTTTGGATTCACTTTGTAAAAAGGTTTAAAACAGCTTTCATGTAGATTTTTAGGTCTTGCGCGTTACGACTGCTGACATGCAGTTAACTTCGACCATTTTTGATATTTTATAGACATTTTCGACGATTCACATGCGAGGTGCATCTCTAACATCAAAAATACTCGAACGGAATCGACGAAACAAAAATTGTACGTAACTGGTTGTTACAGTCTTATATAGTATTTATTATTACTTATATAGACGATAAACACCTTTCACAATTTTAGCCACCCGGCTATCTTTTTCGCCATTACAAGAGAAAAACGAAAATGTATCGAATTTTCTGTTTGTTGTCTTCCATTTTTAAAACCTTGTACTCGTAACTGAATGAATCAAACAAAAAACCACAAGAGGATATTTTAGTGTCTAATGTCATCTTTCCAACGAGCATCAATCTGAAATTGTTTGATAGATACCTCACGAGACATCGATCACTACAGACGTCTACCGAAAAAAAAATGGATTACTTTTTCCCCAATCTAATATATTCCTTTCTTTCCGCAAGTAAAGCATTTAAGTTAATTGTGTTGTTGTTACTAATGACACTAGGCCTGCTCTTCAGGGTCTTAGCGAATGAAGTCAGAAAGAGCGTTTTTGAACAGAGCACCTGCATACGAGGTTGGAAGTACGTCTTCCTTGGCTCATAGATGGCAGCACCATCTGAATCTTCAAAGTTAAAGAATGAGGCCAGAAAATACCCATGACTTGGCTACAAAACCCCCAGAAGTTTTAATTTGGAATGGGAACATGAAGGACATTACGACCATGACATGTTTTACGCGCCCCAATCGCCATTAGTAAAGTCGACGGATGTTCGAATAAGCCAGGATTCGAACTAACTACCTTTCGGTAACGAGAACGATGCCATATTCAGCCAAGCCAATACGTCCCACAATTGTTTAATGTATTACTAAACCTGTAATCACTGGTGTATAGTATTTATTATTTGAGAAAAAGCCGCTTAAATTTACAAGAGATAAACGAAATGAAACATTAATTATTGTTTCATTTTAGACTACTAATTATTCTCTTACAAATTGCACTAAACTCTAACTTATAATAAATTGAAGATTGGTTAAATAAGATACCTATATCCATTTGATAAATACTTATTATTTTTTCTAATTCACAATTAAATAAAAAAAAGACTGCATTTTGAGATAAAATGTTGTTTATATTTAGAATATATCATTGTAAATTCTCTGCATTTCTTCCTTAGAAATTTATATAAATGAAATAGTTTTGAAAAACATAAAGTTGAAAATTAAATTAATAACAATTTTAATTTTATTGCAAAAAATTCAATTGTTATATATTTTAAAGCTGCAATTATAAATTTGTGGGAGAAAAATTCAGTATTTTTAAAATTTCTTTTAATAAATTAAATATATGCGAATTGTACATTTTTGACTTGAAAATTTGTAAATAATTACTTAAATTACTTATACTAAAATAACCATCAACTCTAATGATTTTTTAATCAGATATTCGATTTTACTCTTTAAATTTGCAATTATAAATTTATATAAAGGAATTTAACATTCCACAACCAGTGCTTTATTCACATTATATTTAAACTTGTATTTCTCATTAAATGTTTCAAACTTTTGTCAATTCACAAAGAAACTGCGTATCAAAATCAAACAGGGTGTAGTTTCTTTTATCTCAAACTGACGTCCATTTCCACTTTAATTGCGCATCTGGCCTAAAGAAGTCTATGAATAACCAATCATCAAAGAAGAACGCGATTCCAAAAATGTTCCCAAAAGTTCCACGCGATTCGTTTTCCCAGTTCCATTAATAATGGAACTAGTATCAGTTAATGACTTCGAGCTAGCGACAGGCCTCACTTACCGCTAAAAAGTTTAACGAAGAGTAGCCTTTCGGTGGCATTAATTCGTCATTAATTTAGCCACAAGCTATCGACCTGCTCTATAAGCTGGTTTAATGATCTCAGCTCTTCAAAGCAGCACTAGACCTTCATTAAAACACCGCCAACTCGCCAAGCTCGGGGCATTTTGGCTGTATTCATTTTCTCTCCCCCCCTTTTCACAATATTTTAATCTTTTTATCAAAAATCGAGTGATTAGCTGGTTGAATTTATTGCCCTATTTTGAGTCATTTTTCAGAGATTGATCACTTAAAGTGATTTTTTTCTCAATTTTAATGTCTCTTCGGGGTCAATTTATTGGCGTGTTTCATTAGCGAGAAAAATTTATGGTGATCAAGGAAAGTGAATTGTGGGAAATATTTTGCAAGTTTATAGACACTATATCATTCGAGCTTTTAATTAGTTTGCAAACCCTGTACAAAATAATTTATGGGATTTTTATGTATAAAATCTCCACGAGAAAATTCTTTTCAGAAATTTAATTGAAAACTTAATTAAGATGTGCTCATCAACTCGTGGTCTGTGTATTGTAACGTTAGTTTAAAAGCAACTTAATATAACAACATTCTACAAAATGTACCAGAATATTTCGCATAAAGCAAATTTAAATATAGAATTCAAGTTTCAATTATGTGATAATATTATTAAATTTTAATTCCTAATTTTTATTTTAAAAATGAAATCAGAATTAATTAACGTTAATTATGTATTTAATCATTAATTTATTTCATGATTGAATGAGTGTAAAATAAATTTCTTTCAATATATTAGTTTGGGGAAAAAGTAATCCATTATTTTTTCGGTAGACGTCTGTAGTGATCGATATCTCGTCAGGTATATATCAAACAATTTCAGATTTATGCTCGTTTGAAAGGTGACATTGGACACTAAAATATCTTTTTGTGGTTTTTTGTTTGATTCATTCAGTGACGAGTACAAGGTTTTAAAAATGGAAGACAACAAACAGAAAATTCGATACATTTTCGTTTTTCTCTTGTAACGGCGAAAAAGATAGCTAGGTGGCTAAAATTGTGAAAGGTGTTTATCGTCCTATATAAGACTGTAACAACCAGTTACGTACAATTTTTGTTTCGTCGATTCCGTTCGGGTATTTTTGATGTTAGAGATGCACCTCGCATGTGGATACAGCATCGTCGAAAATGTCTATAAAATATCAAAAATGATCGAAGTGAACCGCATGTCAGCAGTCGTAACGCGCAAGACCTAAAAATCTACATGAAAGCTGTTTTTAACATTTTTACAAAGCGAATCCAAAAGAAGTTACATAAAGTTCACGTAAAAATAATGGATTTCTTTTTCCCCAAACTAATAGCTAATCCCATTTAAAAAAGTTAATATAAATTAAAATTAGTGCTTTTCTTTATTAATGAAAACGTATATTATTATTTATTATGAAAATACTTAATTATTATTATTAACTATAAGACACACACACTATTACTTTAGTCATTAAATCATGCAATAAAACTAATTTTTCATATTTTTTAACTATTTAATAACTTGAAAAAGAAATATTTCTGTAACAATTACAATGAGTGTAGTTTCTAAATATATGTTTTTAATGAATGACAATTAATTTGAGAATATTTAGACTGAGATAATCTAAATTTAATTTATTCTAATCCACTATTTTATTTCCTTCGCCGTCTGAATTCAGCCTCATTATTTTGAGTTCTTCTCTTACACACACATGTATATTGTAAGAGAAGGGTTGACTAATTCTAAATTTGCATTTGAAATTGAGATCACGTTCGCTTCTTTAAAACTTATTTGTATGAATAACATTCGCTAATAAAAGAAATAAAAATTTATTGCATTAAAGCTCATTTAATCGTTGTAAGAGAAATGCTTAAATGCATTTATCGATTTTCCTGGTAATTTAAAATAACTAAAATTCATAGAATGACATCAAATTTTGCAATGCCTATTTTTCAATGCAGTATATAGATATAAACTACAAATTCAATAATTTTTGTGTTGAAACTTATTAAAATTTATATGAAATAGTAAATAATAAGCAAGGAATATTTTTACCATTTTAAATTCCATTTAGACGATTATTCGTTGTGTTGTTTTCTGCATTTCGTGGAATATTTAAATATTGCATTAAATAGTATTTTTGTCCCAATGCGAATTCCATTTTGATGTGTTTTTAATGGAGTAATTCCTTAATACAACTCTATTTTGTATTCCGTCCGTTTCATTTTAATTACTTTTTCTAGACTATTTATTCTTTTCCTTTCTAAAATGCTCATTTTCTAAATTCTGTGCATGTAAATGAGAAAGCCATTCGTTCAGAACTTAGGGCATTTCTTCTCGTAATAACTACCAGAAATATCAATAATTAATATATTTATTCCATAATTGTAAATTAAAATTTTATTTTTGAAAACATTTTAAATCTTGAAAATAGGTGCTTGTTTTTGGTGTCTTATAATTTTCGATGAAAATTAATTTTTAATAGCAATGTTCGTGTAATAGACATATTGCAATCAAACCAATGACAATTGCATGTGTACATAGGTAAATTTCTATCAATTTAAGAACAATTACATGCGTACTTATGTAAATTCCAATCAATCTAAAGGCAATGACATGGGTACATATACAAATTCCAATCAATCCAAAGACAATTACATGCGTATGTAGGTAAATTGTAACTAATACACTGCAAATTTCATGGTTACTTAGGTTAAATTCTAATCAATCCAAAGACAATTGCATGCGTATGTAGGTAAATTCTAACTAAAACACTTCAAAGTTCATGGTTACTTAGGTAAATTCCAATCAATACAAAGACAATTACATGCGTATGTAGGTAAAATCTAACTAATACACTGCAAATTTCATGGTTACTTAGGTAAATTCTAATCAATCCAAAGACAATTACATGCGTATGTAGGTAAATTCTAAGTAATACACGGCAAAGTTCATGGTTACTTAGGTAAATTTTAATCAATCTAAATTCAATTCTTATGATGAAATACACATAAGTATTTTAAATTTCCAGCTTAGAAAGCTAGATAATTATATTAGGGCATTTCACATCGACTGGATTAATTTGTCGTACTTTTACGCACATCAAAGCTAATTTGATACGGAGTTTAAGTTGATTCTGAATAACTACAAAGACATGCAACCACGTTAAAAGTCTAACTTATAAATTATTGATATGAAATCCAAAGCCATTCATTTCCTAATTTAGGATACTACTTGAAGTGTAATTCTCGATTGCTCTAATTATTCAAGATGTCAAACTTTATCCCATTTTATAGCGCTTATTTGTGCAAAAGGCACGTGTTTTGTATTGTAATGTACTCCAGAAAAATGCTTTCACGGCAGTCTGTTGTTAAATATGATGTGGAGTTGTTTAATGTTTTCGTGGGCTTTGGTGATTGATTGGTAATAGGAAAGATGTTGTTGTTGTTGTCGTGGGCCAGTCAGGCCGGCAATATGGGATGCACTGCTCCACTTTTCCAACTGAACCATATTTGATGTGGAGTCTGACTTCCTCAGTACACACATGCCATAGGTACCCGTTTATAGGGTAGGCAACCATTCACACACAAAGACAGAACAAAGACATGAAAGAGAGAGAGAGGGAAAGTATTAGTTTGGGGAAAAAGAAATCCATTATTTTTGCGTCAACTTTTTGTAACTTCTTTCAGATTCGCTTTGTAGAAAGGTTTAAAATAATTCTCATGTAGATTTTTAGGTCTTGTGCGAAGCTACGACTGCTGACATGCTGTCAAGTTTGATAATTTTTGATATTTTATAGACATTCTCGACGATGCTGTATCCACATGCGAGGTGCATCTCTAACATCAAAATACCCGAACGGAATCGACGAAACCAAAACTGTGCGTAACAGTCATATATAGGTTACAGTCATATATAGGACGTTGTTACAGTCATATATAGGACGATAAACACCTTTCATAATTTTAGCCACCTGGTTAGCATTTTCGCCATTATAAAAGAAAAACTAAAATATATCGAATTTTCTGTTTGTTTTCTTCCATTTTTAAAACCTTGTACTCATATTTCAATGAATTAAACAAAAGACCGCAAGAGAATATCTTAGTGTCCAATGTCACCTTTCCAATGAGCATAAATTTGAAACTATTTGATAGATAACTCACGAGATAGCGATCACTACAGACGACTTGCGGTCAACTTCGTTCATTTTTGATATTTTAGAGACATTTTCGACGATGCTGTATCCACATGCGAGGTGCATCTCTAACATCAAAAATACCCGAACGCAATCGATGAAACAAAAATTGTACGTAACTGGTTGTTAAAGTCTTATATAGGACGATAAACGTCTTTCACAATTTCAGCCACCTGGTTAGCCTTTCCGGCACTATAAAAAAAAAGAAAAAAATTTTTTATCGAATTTTCTGTTTGTTGTCTTCTATTTTTAAAACCTTGTACTGAATAAATCAAACAAAAAAACCGCAAGAGAATATTTTAGTGTCAAATGTCACCTTTCCAAAGAGCATAAATCTGAAATTGTTTGATAGATGCCTCACGAATAGCGACCACTACAGACGTCTACCGAAAAAATAATGGATTACTTTTTCCCCAAACTAATATAAACTATATTATTTGATATAAATATATTAAATAAAATATATGGAAACAGAAATCATTAAAATAAGGTATTGTTCCTTATTAATGAGCTAAGGAATTTTTCCTTACCAGTTAGAACGATTCTTAATTGAGTAAATAAAGATTTTTTTTCGGGTTTAAAATATCAAATTACTTAAAAATCGTTTTTGATTTACATTCAAAATTTTTGAAAAAAAGCTTAGAATTAAATGTGAAATTATTAAGAAAAAAGTAACAATTTTGTTTAATTTATTTTTATTTGCTTATGTATATAAAGTGAAGAATAAACGCATGGATTTATAAAAAAAAAAAAAAACGTTTCATTATATTTACGCAAATTAAAATTCTTAAAGAGCTATCTAAATATTTTTTAACTTTTTATAAGCAATTTCATATACTGAGTTTTCCTAAATGATAATGTAATACATGTTTACAAATATTCTTTTTATATCACACAAAGTCTTATTAATCCTCTTATATTTTTTCTCAAACATTTCATCACCTTCAAATTTCAATGAAATAAACTTAGAAAACCAATTTACGGTTTTTAAATGACTATAAAAGGGTTTACGAAACTTTGATGTGATAAAAAATTAATTGAATTTCTGGTAGAATGTTTATTTTCAAAATTATTTATGTATCGCCTGTTATTTATAGTAGCATATAAAAGCTTTATAAAGATTATCGCTCGCTTGTTTGAAATATTTTTAGAATGTTTAAAAACCAATTTATAAATAATTATTTTGCAGCTTCAAAATACTCATTTTAGTTTGGATAGGAAAACACATATATTGTTTCAATATAAATATGCTTTAATTTACAATTCAAGCCAAAGATTTTTTTGTTATTTTTATAAAATAGGTTAAGCTCAATATTTATTAAATTATTATTATTATATTACGTTCATTATAATAACACTTACTTATAAGAAAGTTTATTTGAGAGTAAAAATATTAATTATTAGTTAAGTTATAATGAATGAATGAATAATATATATATAGTGTTTTTATTATATAGGCTAAAGGGTATTCTTTGGTATTTAATTTGATAATAACTAAATACCTTTGTGTCACTAAATATGTAGGAACAATATGGTAAATCAAAAAGTAGCTAAAAAATTAAATAAAAACTGTAGAAGTTAAATTAGCTAAATATTTTTTCTGTATTTAAAATTGACAACAATGCAAAGTATCCAAATTTAAGTTTAGCTTAGAAATAGTCGTTAGAAATCTGAAAGAAATAGTAACAATGCAAAGGTAGTTGCTTAGAAAGTTTGTATGTTTCAAATTGAAACTTTTCATTAAAAAATATATAAATCTAATTCTGTCACATTTGAAAGCAGGATATCTCTTTTTGATTGAAGAATTTCTTTTCCTTAGCACATTATGCTCAAGAATTGCGTATAATTGAAGTTATATTTATAAATATATATTGCCTTTATATTTAACTGATATATATATATATATATATATATATATATATATATATATATATAT
>JAPDSC010057834.1:0-18461 GCA_026290005.1 Latrodectus geometricus
TATATATATATATATATATATATATATATATATATATATATATATATATATATATATATATATATATATACTACAAAGCTAAAGACTGGAATATTTATTGCCTTAATCGATTTCCTTGAAACTATTCAGAATATTTTCCCTTCTTTTTTTTTTACGAATTTTCAAATCTTCTAATTTATTTTTGTTAGCAATTCATTCAAATTAAGTTGTTTTTCAGTGGTTTTAAAAAATAGACCTTTGCTAAAAAAGACTTAATTTTTAAAGAAAATTAAATATTTTATTTTAGATAAGAATAAACTTTAGATGCTTTATGTCAATATTTTTCATTTAGTCTTTAAGAGTATTCTTTCTTAACAGTAATTCATTTCAGTATAAGGATCAGCATTCATTTGATAATGATTAAATTGAAGAATGATGTTTAAAAACATTATTATCAGTGCAGAAAGCTAAAGGACAGGCAAAATATTATCTTTTAATAATCTGAAACACATCTTCACAAGGATAAACAGGCAAAGCATCACTCTATATATAGATAAGTATTACGCCAGTTACTATATAAGTATGAAAATATTATCTAATAGGCTTGGAGATTCACAACTCGGAAAGTATTTTAAACATCAAAATTTCGGATATTGAAACAAAACAATTAGTATAGAAATTAAAAAATACAACTCCTCTTCAAAGAATTTTCTTAAAAAAATATCAAAATAATAGTCATCAAGAACTACAATAAATGAAATTCTTGCTTGAATATTAAAATCTAAAATTTTAAATGATGGAATTCAGGCAATTAATAAAAAAACACTCGCGATTAATGTTAAGTTTTATCTTAAGTCTAAAGTCCAAATCGAATGTCGTTACGTCAAAAGGCACATTTCGTATCGTTAAATATTCTTTTTAATTTATTTAAAACTCAATACATACAATTAAACTGAAAACTCTGTGTAAGTTAACAATTTCCGATAGTCAAAATTTTTTCCAAATTAAAAAAACTTGAATCAATGAAATTAGAATAAGTTCTTTTGTCAAAAAAATGGAAAGACAAAATAATATACAAACACATTTATGTAGTTAACATTTGTTAAATTTGCAGCTGAAAACGAAAATATTCTCAAATAGGAAAAGATGATAAAAAATAAAAAATTGTCATGCTTTTATTATGAAAAAGTTTGAATAACGGAAGCTGCATTAACATCATGAATTACAATGGAAACAGAATTCGAAAAATTCAAACTGAATAGATAATTGAATATTACACGATAATCTAAGCATAAAATTTGCTAATTTAAAGCCTTTTTTTAAAGTGGTCACTCAAAAGGAAAATGACAATTCTGAAGAAGAATTCCTTAGATAATTTAGAGAGGTTTGATAGTCTAATTTACACTTGTCAAATAATTTATGTCGCGAAACAATGCAATTATATTATTTCCAAAACTAACCAACAATGTACTCGACAAATAAATTACCAAATCACTGAATCGAGACGTTCATTATATGCTAAATTGAGACGTTTTTTTCAATTTTTTTTATTCATTTCCTTTTTCAACCTTATCTCGATAGAGAACTTATTAGCATAAAATATCACTCGAACTATAACAGCGCCATAACTCAACGTTACATAACACCATCTTAATCCTTTAAGCTTCAAACAAAAAAGAAAGAACAAATAAACAGGAATTTTTCTTGGAAGAACTCCCATGTTATACTGTAGACTTCTTACCAGACGATTTTAAATGTTCGAAGACCGGTGGCCATTATTATTATTCAGCACGAATCAGCCATTCGTCAAAGCAAAGAAGAATGGGACCAGAAAATAAAAAAGTTATATAAAGTTACGAATCTATCCTGTTTTAATGAAGGAGATAAGAGATATATTCTCGTTTGTTATGTTATATAGGAATGCGGTTATATATATGTATGCCATGCAGGAGAAAGTTTCTTATATTTGCCACTTGAAAAAAAGTAGAAGAATTGGAAATTTGCCCAATGGGTTACACGTGCAAGAAATTGTTGCCAAATTGCATCGCCAAATTCAGAATTATCATTCGTGGAACAATTATGTCATCAACAACATCCTATTGATGGATATCCAGTTCGATGAAATCATTGATAATAAATTCGAGCCAATAGGAAAAAAAATTCTATTGCTTGTGAAACGATTGAATGTAAATACATCTCAATTTAGTTAAATACAAAGTACTTTTCAATCAAGTGGTTTTTAAATAACACATTGGAAAATTTTAAACGAAACTTTACACATTTAAAGACGTGTATTAAAAGTTATTCAAAATCTAAAAGAATATTTCGCAGATGTTTTTTAAAATAGAAAAGTATAAAAAATACTCTTTAAACTGGTTAAAATGAAGAATTGGTTACGAGTCAAGCATCAATAATTTAGCTTTAAACTAAATCCCTCAGAAACAATTTTCAACAACTCTAAAATACTATGTTTCTTAGTTCAGTTTTCTTCAATTTTTTTAAAACATTAATGTTTGACTTGTGCCATTAAGAAGTAAAGTGTGCCATATAAAATTAGAAAATTATTTATACAATTAATTTGAGTGCACAGTTTTTTTGTTATGAATATATAAATTGAAACCTGCACAGCTTTAAACTTTTCATCTATTATTAAGAATGTTTTAAAAGGATCTTAGATGAAATTATTGAATTTAAATTATTGTTATTGAAATGACCTTATTATGGTTATGTCAGACACAATTATTATTTTACGTATTAAAAAATGCTACCACAGATTTTTAAGCCGATTGAATTTCAGAAATTTCTTTATAATCAAAAAATTTCTTTTTATAATTATAAGTAAACTTTCCATAAATAGTAAAAGAAGTTTTCTAACTATAGATTAAGAGCTGCTTCTACATAAGTTTTGGCGCGAAATTAGCTGTGATGGCATTTATACGTAAGTACCTTATTTTGGCTTCATAAATACTTGAATCAAATGTAAGCAACCATATACATTATATCGAAAAATTTATATTAAATGTGCTGGAAAGTTCTTGAGAGACTGTAGAATTAAAAGTAAAAATTGAATCAAAGATTTAAACAGGATATATATAATATTTAATATTGTGAATTATATTCATTTGTAGCTTTTAAGTTTCGAAAAGTTTAATAAAAATAAAAATATACAGATATTGGTGTTTCTAATTTGATGTTTAATTTATTAAATCTTTAAGTAATCTTTTAATTTTTAAAAGAATAAAATTAAAAGTTAAAAATTATTTTAAATATTTAAAAATACGTCATTGATTTGGTGTCAAACGAAATATCAAAACTTAACTTATTAAAGCATTTATATATATATATATAACTGGAATAAATAATTCAATAATTAAAATGTGCGTTTATTATTTACGTAAAAGTAACACTTGTATGCGTTTATTATTTACGTAAAAGTAACACTTGTATGTAATGGAAAAACCATACAAGTAACACTTGTATGGTTTTTCCATTCCAAAAGAATTCACGTTCCACAATTTAAACTTACTCCAAGGCATTTCCAACACAGATTTTTTTTTTCAAAAAAATATTCATTTTAAAAATTTAATGCAGAAACATATTTGTAATAATCAAAATTGTATCCTAAAATTTTGATTTTAAATCTTCTCATTTAGTTAAAGTCATTAATTGTCATTGATTCAAATTATTTATTGATTTATAAATCTATTTTGGAATTTTTCTTGACTACATTTATAGACAAGACTGAAATGTAATTTAGCATCCGCGGTATTCCACACTAAAAAAATAAAATAAAATAAAAATAAATAAATAAAAATTTCCAAAAAAATTCCATATTTATAATTTTTAATTGTCATTTAATATTTTAAAACAGATTTTTAGTGTAAAACGTTTAATATTTTATAAAGAATATCAATCTTTGACTCTCTAGTTTCGAGGGCCATTAGGACAGGAATAGAATTTAAGTCCGCAGGATATTGATTAAAAATGGCGCTAAATATATTTAGAATTATATTTTTATTATTTACGCGAAGGACACTTTACTATTAAATTAACTCCCAGACAAAATTTATTCTTTAACTAGATATAAATCACTGCCATATTACAAGACAGTTATTTCTTTTCCCCTTGTCAACTTCAGTAAAATATTTAATTGAATTCTTAAGAAATGTTCTTAAGCAAAATATCGAAATAGAAGGAAGATTTCGAACGAAATTTGCACAGCATTAACATTAGTTAATACGGAAGGCATAATTTATTTCTACTCTGATTTATACTAAAAATTTCCTGGACTCGTGCCAAGCGCCATCTAGCGTAGTTATCATTTGTCAGTGAGAGGGGAAAAGCATCAACGTAATGAAAACTTTACAAATCGGAAACAAATTATTGAATAGTTACATTAATTGACAAGCAGGCCTTGATATGAGAATAATCATAATGCAAATTAGATTGCTATTCGCAGATGACAAATGGCATAGCTTTGTTTTTTTTTGAATAGGAATAGCAATGCATTATTCTCTCTTTCAGGAAATGTTTCATTGTTGTATTGAGATGCTTTAAACGTAAAAGTATTTTCTCTCGAATGTATTTTTAATAAATCGGAAGATGACATATGACCAGAAATATATTTAAGATCATGTTATTTTAAAATGGTTAAAAATTATACACAAGTAAATGAGTCTTATTTTCGATTTAAAGAGTTATTTGTGAAATTTGAATTCTTCTTTTGTTTTTAATAACTTCTGTTGGTGAATTTCACAATGAATGTCGTTTCTGACATTTAATTTTGATTTAATTGTTTGATATTTGCTAATAAAACTTTTATTTTGCTCGGGTCAATGACCTGTAAAACAAACGGGTTAGAAAAATCTTTTAATAAAACAAAAGAGCTCATTAAAGAAAAGGGCTGTTATATATCAATTTACATATTAATTGTCGTTTATTTTTTAAGTATGGGTAGCACGTATTTTAATGAAGTAATATTTGAGTTGTTAATAATTCACAATAAACAAGGTAAATAATTTTATGGCGACTGTTTCATACAAAATTATTTAATGGCGACTGTTTCATACAAAATTAAATTTTAGTCCACTTGAGTCACTAGCATTATTTAATTTATATACGTCATTTTAAATTGTATAAATTATCCTTATAATTAGAAAATTAATTTTTCTAATTATATGAAAACTTTTCATAATTAGTAAAAGAGATATTTTAACTATAGATTAAGCGCTGATTCTATTTAAGTTTTGGGGTGAAATTAACTGCGGTAATGCTAATAAATTAGTACCTAATATATTTCAGCATTTTGATGCATTATTTTAATCAGAATCTACTGAATAAATGAAATAAATGGTATGAAATATATCGGTAAAAATTTACCGTACGCTTACCCATGGTGACTTTTTCAAAATTTCGCCAAAAATCTCGCTATTTCGCAAAAGCGAGATCTAAAGAAAAACAGTATATTGAAAAATATTGCGGCCACAAAAAAAAAAAAGAATTGCCAAAAAATGTTGTTTATCGCCAAATGTGAAAAAATTGCGCCAAATGTGACCGTACAGTGAATCTGATCCAATACATCAGACTCCATTATACAATAAAGATAAAATTATATACTATTTTATGTTTTAAAATAAAAATCTTTGTTTTTTGATATTATTCTAAATCAATTTGTAATTACAAAGGGAAAAAATATTATTTTATTAACTTGTGTAATGCACAGACATCAAGAAAATACCATGCTCAAAGTTATTTATTTCGTTAGTTTAATCACACATTAACCATCTCAAGAAATATTACCCTCCAGGTGTCAAATACTAGGTTAAACGACCGACGGATCTCGATTCCCCTGCCTACATTTTATGAGACGCGTATCTTACACACGACTCCAAAAGCGGGCAGAATTTTATTTTTCTACACGAGGCTGACCCCGTATCCGTAGTCCGGGATATCCTCAAACTCCCAACCCCCCAAGACGCACCCAAATCCTGGTTTGCGGCCCAAACGTTTTCAAGATCCGAGAATATTGTTGAGGTAAGGAAAAAAAAAAAAAATGAAATGTCGAAGGATCTTGACGTCATCATTGCACCTTTAACCCACCGTGGGATCGGGGTTACCTGCATTTTACCCCTCCCTCGGAAGGGGTGTCGTGTCTGAGGTGAAGGGGGAACACACGAGGGAAAAAAAATTCAAATATCCCTCAACTTGGCCGTGATAGAGGGAGACGACCTCGAACTATCTTGGTCTGAGGTCATGAACTAGATATTGAAATTGTGAACTTTTTCCTATTTTCATTTTCTAAAACACATAATTTATTTTAGAAATAAATTGGGATGATCTCTAATTATAATTAAAATTTACTTAATGAAGGCCTAAGACAATAAAACGGTATTCGATTTATTATTCGAAATTTCACTGAGACTAATAATACGAAATATTATCCCTGCCCTAAAAAAGTCTGCTTAAAAAAATGAATGTCCCAGAAAAATAATTCCTTGAATATTAAAAGTGAGGTTTAATATATAAGTGGTTACTTATATTAATCTTAATCGTTATCATTCATAACAACATACATTTTAACTAAGATTTTTCATAGTTTTCTTATTCTGCTAAGATTTGTAACTAAAGGTGGTAAATAAGTATATTATATTATATTATATATATAGTACTCCAAAATTAAAATTTTAGGAAACATAACAATATGATTGCAATTTGAACAATTTAAAAATCATATTACCAATTATTTTTGAAAAAAAATAATCTTACTTATAGATAAAAATTTCGAAATGAATTCACCACAGTTCATTTTTTATTAATCAAAAAATGAGAAAATTTGAAACTCTAATTAACTATTAAACATAGGATAAAGAAAATTCTGAACTTCACCACCATAATGACAGAGCTTTCAATTATTTCCTATTAAGGAAAATATGCAAAACTTAAATTTTATTTTAGAGAGAACTGAAAATAGACACCAATAGTTCAGAGAAATATATATGGAATAATTTTCAAGGCATATAAAACATTTTATCATCAAACAATTAGAAATTAAACGGAAATGAAACGTTACGACGTTTAAATGTAAAAGCATTTTGAAAACAAATATGTAGACAACGTTTTGTTGTGTAGATGAATTAGAATCAAAACGATGAATTTTCTTGGAGAACTTGTTAAACTTGTTTCGCATAATATATCATGGAGAAAATGCTTTCTCTAATACAAATAAACCGCTTTAATTATCATAATTATTTATTATTACAAATTTTAAAATTTAACATTTTAAGAGAGAGAAATCACAAATATATAATTCGAAGAATTTCATTTTGGTTTACACAAATTTTGTTTTACACAAATAAAGAATTCTGGACATGATTAATAATATATTGAAAATTAATGATTGGTAATATGTTGAAAATATATTACATTAAACCTGTGTTCCATATAAGCTTGCAGAATTAATGTGTTAATCAACAAAATTTAAAAACAATATACGTTTCTTGTGATTTTATTGGGGTACAATTTCGCCAAAAGTAAGTATATAAAAATAATATTGCGATAAAAAATATAGCATTAATAAATATTAATAAAAAAAGTTTAGTAAAAAAGAAAATTGCCTTGAGTTGTTTTTCGAAACATATTTCTGTTTGAATAAATGAATCAGGTTTATATTTTACGAATTTAATGTTTCAGTCTAAAAAAGAGTTAATGGTTTTTAATATTGTCATATGAGTAAATAATTAAAAGTTTTTAATTTTAATTTCATTTATAAATAATCGACTTAGAAAAAAAAAAGAAGGCATTTCTCCAAAGTGTATTTGTTGAATTTGAGCTATTATTTTGTATATTTCTTAGAATTAGAATAAACATAAAGCACTTCTTTTGTCATCGTCGTCAATTATTTTAAATTGGATTTAATTTAAAATGTAAAGATAAATAATAGGGCGATATGTGAAATTGTTCACTGAATAACAATAAGCAATAATTCACGTCACCCAATTCACATTTTATGTAGCCAACAAATCATACATTTCTTTTTTATGAATAATTACAGCAGATTTTATCGCCACTTCTTTAACAATAACGTTCGAATTATTATTGCACCGACACTCCAAGCAAAAACATTGGAATAAACAATGAAGAAAAGCTGATAGCGGAAGTCGTAAGAGCTAGTAACAATGCTCTCCCCCCGAACGAAAGAACATTTTATTCTTTTTTGGACGTGAGAGCAAGAACGCGTTCCTGAAAATTCCTTTGAGTGATTTCGAATTATGGAAGTTTCAGCGCGTTCTGAGATGTTCGATAATGAATGAATGTAGGTTGATGATTAAAATCCATCTACATGTTCCGGTAAGCGAAGGAAAAAGAATGGACGTAAAAAAAAAGGGGGTCGAGATTATGGAAGAGGAAGGGTTTCAAATCCGGGTCACGTGATCGCTGGAACCTGTTCCCTACTTCACGTGACCGTTCATCCCGATGACATCTCTAGAGCATCCGAGCAAGACACATGAACTCGCATAGTAAGCACGCCACAGTGGTTTTACTCCCAGAATTTTAAATTTATATCTCAATCCTTTAACTGCGACTGTGACTACCGAACGCTGCCTTTTTTTTCCGCCCGAATTCACAATAGCGTGATTGTCTATCCTTTTCAGTGATGAGGATAGCACGGTTGCCCCAGTTTTTTAAGTTCGAGGAATTTTGGCTCTTGGTTCCAGATACGTCTACCGTTTCTTGTGAATTATTTTACGTCTGGACCGCAATTGAGAATAATTTATTTACGCAGAGAAATCGTTGAATTCGATTATTATTTTTACGAAACACGAATTTATACTGATCCGCAGAAATCATGACTATAAAAAATTGCATACCAAGTATTTTAAATGGGAACAAACGAAAAATCAGAAACTAAAAATAAGGACACTTTTAAAGTGAAAGTTGGCAATTTAACAAAAGTAGGTAAAATTCTTACACAGTGTAAAAATATGTTTGGAAAAATCCAGAGCAATAATTAGAAAATCCTATTATAAGACAATAACGATAAATATCAGTAATTTATATCTTCGTTACAACATTTTAAAATCATTTGTTAAGGCTTTGCTATAAATTTTAATAGTTTCTTAGGTTTTGCTATAATGAATTTAAATTGGAAAATTGTAAATGAATAAGACTTACTTATGTTCACTTTAAAAAATGATTTTCATAAAACAAATGATGAATTCTTACCTAGAATGGAAAAACCAACAATTAAAATTATGATATTTCTTAAATAAATTTCATACATTCACATAATTTCCAATACCATATTGTGTGTACTTATATCTATCCATATAATTTATAAATTCACATTTTATATTAAACAGTTGAAAGAAAAAGTTTTCAAATCTTACATTTGAATATTAACAAATTGATTTTAATTTATACTGATTTTAATTTACACTCTTAGACAAGTGGTTTTAGAGGATTATTTGCTTACAAGCAATCACAATTTAAACTGTAACCGTAACATTATACATCAAATGATTCTTGGACATTTTAAATACTTACACAGCTAGTATAATTTACGATTCAGTAACATCCAAATCGAGATTGTGGTTTTTTAATGATACTATTTACTCAATCTTTGCCATGATTCACGATAATCCGCCAATATTATTCAGTTATATAGCCATGACAATTTATGATGCAATGATACCAACATTCAGCAAATATTATCGGAGTCAGATCGGTGAAGGTGAATCGAGCTCAATACCAACATAGGTATGAAAATGGTATGTGATCAAGGCTATCCGTCTTTCTCGCTATCCTTGGTACAACAATTTCGACATTTAACAGAAGAAGAAAAAAAAAGCAGCTAAATTAAATCACTTTCACCATTACATCTTTTGAAAGAAAGTTCTTAAGTTGTCATACAAATATACATATCAATGATTTTTTAATTATTTATTTCAAATTACACACAGGGCAGATACAAGAAGTTTTTTTTTTATTCTATGTGAAAACATGCAAATTTCTTATTACTCAATCAATTGATACGATTATAATCCAATATAAGATGTACTTATTTATCTATTATTTGTGGCATTTAGTTAGTTCAATTTAATCATACAAACAATTTTGTTTGGTCAAGTGCGAGCCAGGCTAGCATTATGGGGTGTACTGCACCATTTTTTCTGATGAACCGCAATTTGATTTGGAATCCGACTTCTTCAGTACACACACGCCATAGGTACCTGTTTAAAGGGTAGGCAACCATTCATACCAAGAAAGGACAAAGACTTGAGAGAAAGAAAGAGTAAGTACATCCATGCCCAAACCGGGATTTGAATCCAAGACCTCCCTATCCTTAGTAAGACATGCGCTGACCACTAGACAGGGTGAGCGGTCATGCAAACAATAATTATAAATAATGAAATTTACATTCAAAGAGATGTTTATAGAAATGCGCATGCTATTTAAATATTTTTCTTTTTATTTATGATTCTCACAAAATATAATTATTTATAGTATATTTTATACCATAATTTCTAATCTTCCTTTATTTATTTCCAATAAAAGCATGAAATGGATATATAATTTTATACATTTTATATAATTTAATATAAGTGGAAAATCAAAAAGAGAAAATTGATTTCTTTTTTTTCTGAAGTCCAATTCATTATTTGTTTCTTAAATTACAGCAAAATTGAAAATTTAGAGCAAACATTTTATTAACTGGGTTCTATTTTATTAAAAACTATGTTAAAATTAATATTGATCCTGAGTCCAGATGTAAAAAATTTATACATTCAAGATTAGTTTAATTTAAACTTTATACACACTTTTATAAAGATATATTTTTGTGGAATTTTAAAAGAACAATTTAGTTAGATTCGTTTTTTGTGTAATTTAATTAGCTAATTTCTCAAGTTCAAAGTTTGCTGATTAAGTTAACATACACCTGAAAATTTTTTATCCCAAATAATTTTGGATGTGTTTGATGTACAAATTAAAACATAATTATAAGTTAATTGGAATATACAAATGAAATGGAATTAAGTTGTTCATTTATAGTAAACAAAACAATAAAAACAAATAAAACTATTTGTTAATTATGTCATGAATTCAATCAAACATAAACGTATACATGATATAGGTTTCATAAATAAAAAGAAGACATTTTTAGGTAAAAAGAAGAAAAATACGAGGGTTCAATGGCCTCTGTATTCTGACATTCCGTTAAGCTACGATGAATTCTGACATATATTTGTGGCACTAAATCAAACAAAAGAATCCGTTTAGCTGACTAGATCTAATTTTTTTTAAGACAATCAATACATTTCGGAATAAATCGGTATGATGAAGTAGTACAGAATTATGAAAATTTTTACATTTTAATTTTACCAAATCCCCACAACGAGACTGCAACGCAAACAAGCATGAGAATAAGATCACCTTCCAAGTGGAAATTTACCCAGATCATTTCTCACGTGTGGAAGAAAAAGAGAAATAATAGCGCCAACAATGAAAAATGTAAACAGTCTGCAGTCAAGAATGTCAATACACTAAACAATGGAAAGATTTTTTTTTTCTTTTAAAAAATATTAAGGATTTTTTTTTCTTTTCCCCTTTTTTTCCTCGATCGGAGAACAATTCCCCCGCAAAAGTCGGGAGCCAAGAATTTCTTATTATTGTGTGGCATCGTCCTTGCTCTGGGGCAGATAGAAGTGGAGGAGGGAGGGAATAATTTCCCTATCACGCTTGGCACGCTGGCTCGCTCCAAGGACGCGAGCCCTCACCGTTATTTCTCGCCCATGTGTTTCGTTTTCAGTTTCTTCAAGTCCGACTTTTTTTTCCACGTGGAATGAAATGTGTGTAATTTATTCCTCCTTCCACCCCCATTGTTTTCATTAGTTGTGTGCGCAAAGGGTTAAGACCCATGCAGAATAACTGAGGGTTCTGGGTAATAAGGTAAATTTCACAATTAGAATGCAAACAATAGAAACAACTTAATTCTTATGGCTTTCATAAGATTTCATACAAAGTAATCTCCTAAAAGGAAACAATCACAAAATTTAATGAAGACAGAAAAAAAAAAATTTAAATCCTTAGTCCTTACCGATTTAAACTAACCATAAAGTGGATGTTGTTATATATTTATTGCTTGCATAAACAATCAAATATTAATACTTAATGTGCTTTACATGTTACATGAATTAAATTTATCTTTACTTAATGATTAATAAATATTTATTTTTTAATAGCGGTATCTAGAGAGATAAATCTCCAATAATATATAAAATAATCAATCCCACAAAGATTTTGGCCAACATTTTCTTTCCAACTGCTCACTGAAGATCTTATGCCACAGAAAAATTGACTTGTTTTTGATGGGTGGACAAAATTGTATATTCAACATTATTGGTGAAAACGATTATTTGCTTAATTCACAGAATAATTATAAGTAAGATAAAGTGACATACACATGATCTCAACTGTAACGAAAGAAACAACCACTTTATAATTAAAAATTAAGATATATTTTATGTGTATATGTGGCCTAAAATATCATCGCAACATTTTAACCCATATGTTACATTCCTTGTCAGAAATATTTCTTACATTCTGCAGGTCATCCCTACATAGCACGAAAAGAAAATAACTCTTTTGCAACAACTACAATGCAATTTAATCTGAGAGAATGGAAATGTCTACTTTTCATTGTCTAGTAGTGGCGACATTAAGACCAGCCGGTCATTGACTCCGATGAAATTTGGTTTCGATCAAGGTAAGTCTACAATTTTAAAGATAATAGCTGCATTTCGATATATGTTGACACACATTTAAAGGAAGAGGACCACAGCATACCAATAAAGCACGACTCTGGTATATTCTATGACTTATATAGTATTAGAAGTGTGATAATAAAAAACTATGGCCTTAAACTCACGTTATAGCCAAATGCGGAAATCAATTTAACCATTCAAAGCATTTTTGCAACTGCTAATCATATCATTATCTATCAATTAGTGGTATTAAAACTACATCTTCATTCGCTTCGATAATTGTTATTCGAATTAAGTCGTGGCCGAAGTAAATCCAAGCATAAAGTACATTGATTGGTTTATACATAGTATGAAAGGAGGAAAATAATTTAAAAAAAAAACATTTAAATTGTTCTTGCCGATTTGAACTAACTATAAAGTGGATGTTATTATTTATTTATTGCTTTCATAAGCAATCAAATATTAATATTTAATGTGCTTTACAAGCTACATGAAATAAATTTATCTTTACTGAATGATGAATATGTGTTTATTTTTTAAAAGCGGTATCAAGATAGACAAATCTCCAATAATATATAAAATAACCAATCCCACTAAGATATTGGCCAAAAATTTTCATTCCAACTACTCACTGAAGAGCTAATCCCACTGACAAATTGACTTGTATTTGATGGGTGGATAAAATTGTATATTCAATATTATTGGTGTAAACGATTATTTGTTTAACTCACAGAGCAATTATAAGTAAAATAAAGTGACGTACACATGATCTCAATGGTAACGAAAGAAAAAACCACTTTATAGTTTAAAAAAAAAAAAAAGAGATTACTAGACTCTAGACTAGACTACTAGACGAAGACTACTAGACTCTGATAGGCTTCATACTTAATGTTTAATGGAAGCAATTATAATAAGAAAATGAAGTAAAACTCATATAGTTGCCAAACTGGAAAATTAAAAAATATTGAAGAAAAGATTTTAAGGTGGGTACACATTTGTGATGCAATGCGCAATACCACTGTAATACTGATTCCTAGATAAATTTTGATTGATAGACTGCCAATCAACATTTAGAAGAGTTTTAGTGGAAATTGCTTAATCGTATCGTAATGCGTCGCGTAAATATGGATGGGTTTGTTTCAATTTTGCAACATATTGAAATAAAAGAAACACGACGAAATATTTCAACACTGTACATGTATACACCGAAGTTTCCAGCGATGGAACCGACTTCACACAGTCTAATTCCAATGTTTATAGTATGAGTACTGTTAGCTTTTTATGTGAAAATAATAGTCGATTTTTTTAAAACAAATTTCTATCTTGCATGTTTTTGGCAATGAAAGATTGCTTAGTGAAATCATAATTAAAGACAGTAAAAATGCCTACTCTTATGATTATATAATTTTATAGATTAATATTCAAAAAGCATATAACTGTTATGCAACAATTTTGATAACACCCTATAATATTACGTGTTATGATATGTTGAAATGAATGACTCGTTTACAATAAATACACCTATTGTTAATTAAATCTGATATAAGTTAAATTGATTTCGGATTTTAGAAATTATTGAGTAAATTATTTCAAATATACAAATATTTATTTGTATAACTTGTTTATAGACTATATCCGTATTCAATGAAAATTTATACTCAAAACCACACTGAAATGTAAGAATTGTATAAAATATGTTAAAATAAGCGTGACAATTTACTTAAACGAAAAAAAAAAATCTCCAAAACTACATTAAAGTAAAATACATTTTATATTACCAGGATCTGTAAAACCAATGAAATTTTAATCGTTAATCTTAACAAAAAATTCAATAATTTTAAAAACTAACAAATGTCTTGATTTAGAAAATAACAAATGTTGAATATAGAGAGTTATATATTTAGAAGATTATAAAAATGAGAATACATTTCACCCTAAATTATAAAGAGAGGAAATTTATACAACCAGAATGAGATTTATGAAACAAATTTGGCGTTCAAATTGGCGACGTAAAAAATTAAAGCAACTCTTTCTCGCATATGTGTGTGTGCGTTTTTACAAGAAAATCAAAATTCCATTTATATAATAATAATAATATCATAAAAACTGACTAAATAAAAATTGAACTAAATTTAGTGTATATAAAAAAGTTTTTAAGCAAAAAAGTAATCATAAAAAAATACATTAAAGAAATTAGACTGAAAGTTAAAAAACAAAAACCTGAAAATATGAGCACAAAAAAAAATCTTTGGAATACTATGCATCAAATAAAAGATACGACTTAATGAGAACCTATTTGTGTAAGGTTTTTGATGGAAGTAAGAAAATGCGGATTTCTGCATCTTACTAGATAAGAAGAGTTTGGACCAAATATGGTAAAAACTGCAAACTTCGTTAAAGTCAAATGTCTACAAACCTCATCCCAATATCTGATTCACGCAGTAAGAAAGAAATGCAACGAGAATTAAAAGGTTACAACAATGCTACTTGGCACATAATTTGGCGTTGAAGAAAATAAATAAACGGCAACACTCACCTCTCGAACTTAATCTATCGATTATTATTCAAGATACGTTAACTATTTACCTGCCTAAAACAAGATTGCCTTAGGCCAAGAATCTTTGCTACACGTGTGAAGGTCTTTCTGCTAAAATGCCAAACCGTTTTCGGACAAGTTGAATCCTATTTCTTTCCGAACGTAATATCAATGACAGAGTGTGAAGAAATGAAAAGCCAAAGTGAATGCCATCTATTTTATAATTGTTTTCCGTTCTCACACTGATGGCTGAGCCTTGGTGGAGGGCAAAAGAATACGTATTCCAGCACTCGAGTCTTGGGAAATACCGGTGATTTTGGCTTTCGGAACACGATTACGAGAGCGCATAAGATGAAAGCAGAAAAGACATACGGTGTATTTGAATTTGGGCAAGTTTTAGAAAGAACCTTGAAGAATAAAAATACCAGAGGGTAGAGAAAGTTGAAAGAGTAGTATATTCACATATTTGGAAGAAAAAAAAAGAAAGGAAAAGAAACTAACTGCCTTAGAGAGAATTCTTGTCTGTCTCGTAATCATATATCATTATTAAATTTGCATAATTTTACACAAACTGATTATAAAATTAATAATTAACAAATTGCTTTTCTTAACCACCAAATAAATTGGTCAGTTTTAGAGATTTATTTTCTACATTTAGAACTACATTTTTAAAAGAATAGAAATAAACTCATGATATCAAAAAAAATTTTTCTTCTTTCCTATATTACGTCTTACAACTATACTAAACATTTTTTTTTTTTTAACCATAAAGAGGTTGTTCTTTCGTTACAGTTGAGATCATGTGTACGTCACTTTATTTTACTTATAATTGGTTTGTGGGTTAAACAAATAATCGTTTTCACCAATAATGTTAAATATACAATTTTGTCCACCCATCAAAAACAAGTAAATTTATCAGTCGGATCAGCTCTACAGTGAGCAGTTGGAAAGAAAATGTTGGCAAATGTCTTAGTTGGATGGTTATTTTATATATTATTGGAGATTTGTCTCTCTCTTGATACCGCTATTAAAAAATAAATACTTATTAATCATTAAGTAAAGATAAATTTATTTCATGTAGCATCATGTAAAGCACATTAAATATTAATATTTGATTGTTTATGCAAGCAATAAATAAATCATAACATCCACTTTATGGTTAGTTTAAATCGGCAAGGACGATTTAAATGTTCTTTAAATTTTTTATTTATTTTTTATTTTTAATGAATAATGAATTTTTGGATTAAATTATGCTAATGATGTTATATTAAGCTTCAGTTTATTATAATAAAATCTTTTTAAACATAAATTACAGCTGCAAACTAAAGTTTAATATGATTTAAATTATTTATTTTTAAAATTTATAGTTTTATATGTTTATTTATGTAATTTTAAAAGTTTCATAAATTAAATTATTAAAATTAACTAAAAATTTATTAAGAAAGTAATACGTGAACATTAAGTCCAAAAACATAAAGCCATTCTCATTAAAAAAAATAATAAAAATATCAAATAGTAGCTATCTTCTATACATATTGATAAGGCAATACTATCATTTTATGATAGCTTTCATGAAAATATATATCTAACGCTAACAAGTATATTAGGCAAAAAAAAGTATTCCGTGAATCAAAATATGACACTACTATCATTTTGATTCACAGAATTAATTTTTAAGAAGTATTAAAAATTGAGGTTAATAATCCCCCAAGTAAAGATTTCAAAATTTAGTGTGATTTGTTTACTTTTAATAAGTGATTTTGTAAAGGTTTGTTATATAGTTATAATATTCTGACGTCAAATATTCTCTTATTGGTGCTCAAATTGGCTAGTGGTAGAGCCGTGTAATTCAAAGTGATTGGTACTAGATTAGAGGCCAGCCACTAGTCAACAATAAGACATGAGTGTTTCGTTTCTGTTTTTTTCGCCCACATCGGTCGGGGTGGATACTTAGGAATTTTCAGAATTTTTCTTCCATTGCGATACATGAATAAGGTTAATTATACATGAAAATTTCTTCAAGGAGGTAATACGGGGTAATATTAAGAAGCCCCACCCACTACAGCCTTTGGCCGATTGGCTATTCACTTTTTTTTTTTAAAGAAAAAACAAGCATTTAAACTTATTTAAATTATTTTTAGATAAGTAAATAAATGGGCTTCTGGGAAAAAACGAATAAAATTGCAATTAAATATGGATCGGCTTAAAAATAAATATATTAACAATAAATTAACGTAATTTAAATAGTATAAATGTGAAGTATATAAGACAACTTCAAAGCTAAGACGTCCACGGAAGAAAAGAAAATTCGTTTCTCACATAAAGTGTTTCCAATAATTCTCCATAGTAACCAGTGTTATCTTAAAACAGAATGAAAACATTTCGCCAATTTTTTCTTGACTGGAATACTTCCCTTTTCCTTCATTTCCCGCTTTATTCTTCGAAAAATCTGATAAAAACATGACAATAAAAAAGTTTCAAATACATAATTTCGAGATAATAGCATTTTTTTAAATATTGCCTTAATTACAAGAACTACTTCAAAATGAAATGTCATAAAATTTTCTTTCTTGATATCATCTATGAGATTTGGATGGTTTTAAATTTATAATTTTTATATTCATAGGTTGATAATTGAGTGATGAAATGCATAATTGGGAAATTTTAACTATCGATATCTACTTCCGAAATGACAAATTCGTAATGGGCAAACATTTACTGTACCCTTGGCGATTTTTTTAAAATTTCGCCAAAAATGTCGACATTTTGCACAAGCGAAATCTTAAAAAAAAAAAAAAAAAAAAAAAAAAAAATGAAAAATATTGTTTGTTCGAAAAAATGGATTGCCAGAAAATGTTATTTATCGCCAAAATATGGAAAATTGCGCCAAGGGAGACCGTACAGTAAATCTGATCCAAGTAATGTATTTTACACTACTATATATCTTAAGTACTTTGTTTTTGGATTGCAAATAATATCCTCTTCGACAAGTAGGAAGGGGGACCATTGAATATAGAAAACTGTCAGCGTTGAAATTAAATAATAGATTATAGCAATTAACATTTAATAATAAATTACAGTATGAAATATATCATTGAATTTAATAATAGAGCAATTTCATTTGCCTTTAAACTTATTTTTAAGAATATACCCCTAATAGCTTCTTTCGAAAAAATTTAAATTCC
>JAPDSC010057838.1:0-18571 GCA_026290005.1 Latrodectus geometricus
TATATATATATATATATAAAGTTTTAGATTAATAGAAGACTTTAAAGTATAAGGAATTTATATTACCTAAAGTGAATTTGTAATAAACAACAATCCACAAAAGATATTTTTACCACTAAAGCACCTCTAATTATTACTTGTATCAAAAGACAATTAAGGTGAAAAAAGCACAGTCTTTACAACAGTGGCATAATTACATTTATGTTAAGTACTATAGTTAAATTATCTGATCAACTTTTAATTCATTTTTTTTTTTAAATTTTTGTGTCCAATCCTTTAATTGTTCTTGGATTGAATATCAAATCTGGCTTTTAAAAAATATTTCAAATAATGAATTCTTTTGATTGCATTAATAGAAAAAAGAAATAAGGCAAAATTTGTTTTTAATTGAAAAAATATTTAAAAACACAATTTGATTTTTTAAATACTTTTAAGAGAATAACTTTTGAAAATATGAACAGATATTTATTAAATATAATATAAATAAGAAAATAATTTTAGTTGGGAGGTTCATAATTAGAAATTATTGTTTTGGATATTGCAATATTATATTCCTGAATCTTTTTACAAATGTGATTTTCAACTTTCACTTTTTGTTGGCAAAATGATGCGAAATATCATTTAATTTCGGCTTTATTTCATCAAAAAAAGGAAAGGAAAATAAGTCTAAGAAATTTAGAAATAAACTCGAGTATTTTTATGGTAAAGTATAGGCACTGATTCTACACCTAAGTTTTTTTCAATTACATATGAAAACAATGTGCCATACTTGATGATGATTCTAGAAGATAGCATTAATGTGTATTAAATCTCTATAAAATAAAATAAAACGTCTTACAATCATTTGGCATAAATGTACTTTTCCACACCATGATAAGTAGAATGAAATGTGAGGAACACAGCAATCATTTCCTTTTTAATTGCAGATTAATTAGATTTTGGAACACCAATCCTATAATATTTTATTTATTACTGATTTATCATTATAATATTGTAGAAGTTAAAGACTTTTTAATATTGTTTCAACATCACAAAGGAGTTTTTGTTTACTAAGGCATCTTGAAATAAATATATTTTATCTGATTTGTACTTTCCTTCTGCTTTTTAATTGAAAATAAATTTAATTAAGTTAGCAGCCTCTATCATTCTTAAATAAAAATATTTATCACGAAACATTAGTTTAAACTTTTCTTTTAACAAAAATTTATTTTAAACTGAGTCCATTAATATTAGAAAAGATATCTTTAATGTCAGTTGATAAGATTTATTCATCTTTGTTAAATGAATGCTTTGTGTAAAAAATTCATTTGACTTATAAATGGTATTCTATTAAGTTATTTTCAAAAATATGAAGCAATTATTGTTAGCTATAAATTTTTAATAAACTGTTATTAACAAAATAAAGTTTAATTTGGTATTAATGTCAAGAAAATAAGATCTATGCATCTTTACACAAAGCATTCATTTTATTTATAAATGGTATTTTATTAAGGTATTTTTAAAAATATAAAGCAATTATTGTTAGCTATAAATTTTTAATAAAATATTAACAAAATAACATTTGATTTGGTAATGAAACAATTTTTGCTTAGTTATTATAATCTCAATAGTGAATTATTTTGTTGGAAAAGAATCCACTATAACTTCTGTATTCAAGAAAACAATGAACACACACATTTTTTCATGTTGTAATTTTGAATCTCGTACAGATTATAAATTAAAACTAATGTATATAGCATGAGTTCCATTTCCAAAATTAGTAAAAATTAATAAATATTTCTTTACCAAACTAAATTATTTTATAAAATTTTTTGGTAATCATATTTCATTATCCTATCTATTTCAATAATAATTATTTTAAAATCATTTAATATTATTTTCTATAAAACTTATCTGCACAACTCATTAAAAAGAATGCGTCACACAATTTATTTTCAACATAACACGTAGTTTTTTGGCAAAATGTTACAACTGAAACTTACTTTATTTTTTATATTTCCATTGATTTGAACATACAGAAAATTTATTTCACAAAGCAATTATAAATTCACAAATTATTCACAATTTTACGCAATTAAAATGACAGTTTTTCTAAAATAAATTGATAATATGGCAATTGTTACCGTGAACAAAAATTTCACAAATATTGAAAAACAGATTTCTCCTTTGCTGTTTAGACATTAAAATTGAATTTTAAACACTATGCGTTTTGACGATATCAATAGAGATTCTTCAAATACAAATCAATATTTAAAGGAAATTTATTAAAAGTTTTTTATTTTTTTATTTAGACATGTTTTTAAAATTTTAATACATAATATGCATATAATATAAATTATTTTCATATCTACTGATCGCAGAGCTTTTGGTAAAATTATCATCAAATAAAATTTACAATATCTTACATGGTAAGAAAAATATTTTTATCATTTAATTATTTTCAAAATTTTTTATTGTCCTATTTTTTAACAATAAAATGGTTGTTTCTTTCCTTAGAGTTGAGATCATGTGTGCATCACTTTATTTTACTTATAATTGGTCTGTGAGTTAAGCAAATAATTGTTTTCTCCAATAATGCTGAATACACAATTTTGTTCATCAATAAAAACCTAGTAAATTTGTCAATAAGATTAGCTCTTCAGTGAGCAATTGGAATGAAAATTTTATTGAATACCTTAGTGGGGTTAGCTATTTTATATATCCTTGGAGATTTGTCTCTCTTGATGCCGCTATTAAAAAATAAATAATTATACATTGAGTAAAGATAAATTTATTTCATGTATCATGTAAAAACATTAAGTATTAATGTTTCATTGTTTATGCAAGCAATAAATAAACCATAACATCCACTCTATAATTAGTTTAAATCGACAAGGACAATTTAATTTCTTTTTGCTTGTATGTTGCTTTATAGAAACAGAATGTAAATCAAGTATGCATATTTTGATAATTTCTTTCATGACTTAATTTTGAATTAAAACCTGAAAAAGATTGTAAATTAATTGCATTTTCCCACATCACAAATAAAGGTTGGCGAGATTTTACTAAGTTGGTACGATTCAATTACATATGGAAAGGAAATTTAGAAGTTTTTCTAAGATCAAACTACTTTCGAGTATCACCAAGTCTTTAATATTTTGTGGAAATAATTTGGCTGAAAAATAATGCCAAACTTTTGCGACTTTCATGTTCATGAAAAAATTCCAGTGAAATTAACTTTGGAAAACTTTAGTAATGAAAAATTGAAACTTAATAAGAATTTCTGGGCATCTTAGCAAACATTTGGCGATGAATCTGCATAACAGAAAGGTACGGAATGTTAGTATAAAAATGTTTCAAACACAGTGATTTTCAAAGTGCTCACACACTAACTAATTGCAATAAAATAGAAGTATACGTTTTAATAAAATTTCTTATTTCACAATAATTATTTATTAATCATTATTAACAAAACTATATTCAATGTATTATATATAATAATTTAAAAATAAATTTTATAGAAGTTATTAAATGAAAAAAAGCTGAAAAATTATGCCTCAAAAGTAATCTTACGCTTAAAAATACAATGATTAACAGTAAAAGGATAAATAATTAATCATTTAATAGTAAATAACAAATAGTAAATGGTCAGTAATGTAAATAAATAATAAGACAATAATGTAGTAATTAGTTAATCATTATTAATTAGTAAACCCTTTTTCACTTATAACAATTTTTAATCGTCTCATTACAAAGCTCGTCAGTTTTTTATTTTATTTTTGCATCATTGTTTTCTTATTTTTTAACTAATATATTTTTAATCAGATTTTTTTTTTAATTCCATGATTTCGAAATTATTTCTTTTTCTCTTTAAATGTGAGCAAGTGAGTTTAAATTTGCTGATAGATGTGGCGTTTTGCGACGTAATTTTTTTTCTAACTTATATTTTCACTTTTAAAAAGATCCTTTTAATTTAATTTATGTGCAAATGAACATATGTGAAAAATTATTAGACATTGTATCTATATTTTATTCCATCTTAATCTTACATGATCTTACATCATATCATCTTACATGATTTCCACAAATTTTCAAAGTGTATAAATATTTTTTAGAAACACTGTGTGAACTTGAATTTTTCTTTAATTATTAAATGCAATTTTAAGTGTTCTCTTTATGCTACAAGAGTGGCCTCAGAATTGTTTATTATTAAAAATTTCTAAAACCGAATTAATAGTAAAATTAAATTTTTTACACATATCACATCTTTAAGCTATTAAGTGAAGTATTGTTTATTATCGAAAAAAATTCTAAAATCTGAATAGTATAACAAATAGTAGAATTTCAGATTTTACATGTATGACGTTACTAAGCTATTTATTGAAGTTTCTTATAAAATGTTTTATTTTATAATAAAATAAGTACAATACAGATTTCTTTAAAAAATCGAGAATTTATTAAATGCAAACTACAAATATATTATTTGTAGTTTTCTTCATTGATAAAGCAATAATTTAAATTTGATTGCTGAAATTTTAGTTTTTAATTTTCATAGATTTCGATGTATTTTGAGAGAGAAAAAGTATCAAGTCAGAAAACAATTTCTTGTTTTAAAACAAGCCAGCATTGCAGTGGAAGTGGGTGTAGGTGAGGTTTAAAATTTTTGGAACGTACTGCAGTTTGACAATAGAAGGCGAAATGGAGGTGGATATGTGTGACGTTTCCTGAGCCACGTGACTAAAGAAGACCTTGTTATCGGATCGATCCGATGCAACAAGAGCCGAAATTTCACATTGTAGGGAGAAGACGGAGCTGCCGTCGGAGAGATGAATACCGATGCAGAGGGTTGGCGCATACCTAATTGTAGCACGTTCCACTTTAAGATCGCGCTTACACCATTTTATTTGCAGGGTCATGTTATTGGATCTTTGATTCAGTTTGGATAAATCTTTTCGATTGCAGATACATAACAACATCAATTAAACGTTTATTGTTAATTTAGAGCCCAGTGGGAAATTAAAATTTCTAATTCCCATTGTCTTGGCATTTGAATGAAAAATTTCATTTTTAAAATTTATTTTTTAAAATAGAGTAGTTTAAAGTAGTTGGGAGTTAATAACTCATTTGAACATCCACCCCAGCATACTACATTCTGGTATCTCCATAAATAGTAGGTCAAATTCTCTTGTCACAAGAATCTAAAACACCCATCGGAGAATATATACATATATACAAAGACAAAAACAACTGAATTTTTCCGTGGTTCTATAGTGACTATATCTATGACTTTTTGACTCCTTAAAAAAGTGCTCTACTTAGGTCACAACAGTAACATTCATTGAGAGTTATTTTTTGGTTTCAATTTAATCTATGAAGTGGAACATTATTTCTGCATTATAAGTTTGTACTGCATCCTATTTCATGTTGTTATCTAAAATTTATTTACACGCTTCTGATATTTGATTAAATCAAAGTTCAATTCCACTGCTCTCTGATCACCTTAGAGACATCATTTTGAGATTTTCAACTCTCATCAGAATTCTTTATTAACCTTTTTCTATTTGCTGATTTGACATTGGAGTTGTACAATTAGAAATTACCGATGTACTAAATCCTACAATTCCTAGAGCATTCACTTTTTTTACGTGATCAGAAGAAATTCAGTACATCTCAGCTCAAGATTATTCCCGGGATTCAAACCCAGAACACGAGGAAGATAGAGCAAGAAGTCATATAAATTTTCTGAACATTTGGACTAAAAAGATTGAATAAAAAAATGTTACAAATGTGAATAAGAATAATTTCCTAGTTTTTTCATTTATTTATTTTTCAGTTTACTCTTTCAAAAAGATTAAACAGCAACTGCTTCATCTTTTACAAAATTTAAAAACAAATATTGGAAAAAATAAATATATTAGAAGTAAGCAAATAGAACAGAATGGGAAATTTATGATCATTTACACATGAATCAATTTATTTATTTATTATAACTTATTTTACTTTAGATTTTGAATATTTGTCCCAAACATTTATTCTCGCTCTAGGGATTTATTTTAAAAAACCGAAAGCCAGTTATATAAAGAAAATGTTAATTTTTGGAAAATGTGTGTTCATAATGAATTAATTAATTCGCGAAGGTTAACTAATAGTTTTCTTTCTTCAACATACACTTTACTTTAAAATTAATTTAATTTCGAAAAGTTATATTAATTTTATATTCAAAAGTAATTCAATTCAAAAATGTATACTTTATTTTAGTTTTCTTTTATGTATAACAAAGAAATTTGTAAAAAAATAATGGTGAACTTTGCAGTTTTATATAATTTAGAACATAAAGTAAGTATTTTAATGCTTAAAGCTTGCTCTAATGCTTCCTAAATCAAGCTTAACATATTTTAAGTAGACTTTATATGTGCTGTTCTGACAAAAGAGCTTAACGACTCACCTGGGAAACACAACCAGGTGCGAATAATCCCTATAATTCATTCTCATGCTTAGAAACAGACACTAATCTTGATGTATGCTGTCACTAAATCAATTGATGAATTCGTTCAAATATTATGAGACAATCATTCAAAGTTATTGTTTGGCGCCGCTTCATTGTCATTCTTCTGTTGTTTCATTACATTTGTTCATTTAACACTATATACATTTTCACATAAAAAAAAATATGTTACATTTTTTTCGTTTTGTCAAAAAAGAACAGAAATTCATATTAGATACAAAATATAATATGTGATGGATATCAGACAGAAAATGTTATTTATAGCGAAGGATAATAAAGTTAGATTTATTAAATAATATGAAATATGTTTTAGCTAAATAAATATTTATTAAAGGCTTCCGCTGACACATATTGATATACATTAAATTTGATTAAATAACACTTCTAATTTCATGTATAATGACTGTCATTTAAATTTTGTTTGTGTGTATTCAATTTTTTCCCATATCATATAAATCTTTGGGGAAGTATATCAAAAATATTAAACGATACACATTTTATTGTTAAGCGAATTTCATTATAAAAACAGCATATTGTGATCCTTTTAATTCGTTTTAAGTTAAAGTACGTTTGCTTATAACATTGTAGCAGATAAATGTTTTAATTAAGTCCATTTGTAATTGTATAGTAATTTATTTTATAAAACCATATAAAATGTATCTGTTTTAAATTTATCATGTATTTTACATATATTGCATTTAAATATATTAAATGAGACTATAATATTTTCATAAATAATTTTTTAGTATTTGTATAAATAATGTATGATAATTTTTTACGAATGATTAATAAATTCATTAAATCCCAAATAAGATATATAAAATACTATATTTCTAAGTAAAAATGCTTTCAACTCAACAAATATACCAATTCTTTATTGATCTGTTTCTTTAAATAAACTATTTCAAATTTCATTTAAAATATATACAAAAATTGAAATTAAAAAGGAATTTTAAAAGAAACAGGTAATTTCACAATTTTTTACAAACTATTTTGTTCAATTTTTTATTATTAAAGTGACTCACATTATTTAAAAAAATATTAACATTATAATCGAGATTTTAATCAAATATATAATCAAGATTACACATTATATAGAGAAGTGTTTTATTCGAGAAAAAGTATCTTTTTATCAAAATAACAAGGGATTAATAAGTTTTAAAAATGTAATTTGTAGGAAAATTTTCACTATTCATTTCTATTTTAGACACAAGACCAATTTTTAGGTATAATTTCCTTAGAGATATATTAAAGATCTTGCAAACTTATATTTTATACACTTAGATTCCTCTTTGTATAATAAACAAAGTTGTTGTTTTAAACACAAAATGATTTACAAAAATTGAGAGAATTAAAAAATAATATAGTCAAATAAAAATAAGGAATTCGTTTGATAAAAATTTCGTTAACAATTTATGATTAAAAGCTTTTTTTTTTTTAATCAAATGCGAGAATAATCAATTTTCATGAAATCACAAAAATCAGTAAATAAATTAATTTCATCTTGTTTTCGAGGTGGATTAATACTAAAGTTTTACATTAATATAAAGCAAAATTACTCATATTTATCGAAACAAAGTTACTCTTTTGTGTTTTATTTAAATAAAAATAAAAATCTCCTCAGATATTGATATAAGTAGACAATTATTTATTAAAGATTATAAAAATAAAATATAATAAGAACAATACTCATAAAAAAGTTTATTTTATTATGAAGAGTTGTATTCCCATTTGCATGCTTATTAAGAAAGGAGTTTTTTTCAAATACTTCATTCTGTATAAAATGTAGTGCTGACATTGTAAATATATATAAATGTAGTACAAGAAATACAAACTCTTTCTGTTTAATAAACTTTAGTTTCGATGTAAGTTCAATAAATATTGCTTACTGCCATTTTTGCATTTTTATTATACAATTTGAAATTAAATATTTTTAAATTTAAAATTAAAGTGTTTCTTGGTCTTAACTACAACAGGGAAGAAAAAGTAAAGTGAATTCCACAATTTCTTAGCTATTTTGTTTTAAAATAATAAAATGTAAATTTTATTAAAAATTTTTGGAGAACGTGAAAAATATTAATAATAATATTGCATGCTTATAAATGATATAAATACTGGTGTTACTGTTAAAATAAATATTACTAATTCAATATATAGTTAGAGAATTGTGTACAATATTCCCCCCCCCTTTTTAATTTGTTAAAAACCTTTTTTAATAAGTATGGAAAAAAGCATGCGATAGATCAGTTTCTATAATATATATTTTGATATTTTAAGATTTTTATTTAATTTAAATCTAAAAATGTTACACATAAAAACTTTTCATTAAAAACGCATATTAATAAAGGTGCACTTTATACATTTAAAGCAAAAAATTATTATAATTTTGAAAATAGTCTTAATATCTTTAATTAAATGGTTTGAGATGAATAATCTCGACTTTTTCATATATCTCAAAGCATTTATTCAAAGATATTAAGAGCAACAAGAAAAATAATGTTCAACTGCTCAGACTCTAGATTCTAGAACATGAGCACTTGAAGAGTATACATGTCATAACTGAATTGTGTTTTGTCGTGTTCAGAGCCCTAAATAAATACGTTGCCATTTTTTACTAAATTTTAAAGTTTCTTAAAACCTAAATTTAAAAATATTTGCTAACAAAAACAAATATGTTAAAAGTTAATTAAAGTGCATTTAACATTAACTTAAAACATAGAACTATTAAAATAATTTTGAAATTGTTCATACAATAAATGTTTTTGATCTATTACCTAGAATATGAGCAGTTGAGTACTAGGTGTCATAAATGGAGCTATCTTTTGTCATTATAAATTATACTCTGACCCAAGTTGTTTTTCCCATGCAATCTTTCACGCCCATATCTGTCAGGTGGGCGTAGGATATAAAAATGGATCTCTTCAAACATAAAGCCTCCACTGTGGCTATTTCCGACTGAATGGCGATGCGTGTAACCACACCTCTCATATTCACAATCCAAGCAGAAAAAGACAAAAAAAAAAAAAACTGGAAGCAATCCATGAAGGCCAGTCCAGCAATAATTCTCAACACACGATTCATCATAACTGTCAAACATTGTGCAAATGACTTTCAACGTGCATTCGCTCATTAAAGAGAAAGAAACAGGTTCACCGAAAGAGAATGATTATTTCCTATTTCACAGTCTACTATAATTGGGAATCGAAGAAAAAATATGCCCCTCACTTCAGTTGAAATAAGCAGCTTTTTTTGTGATTAATAAATCGAATTCTGAGTCAGATACGTACTTTTATGAAATATAGTGTTACTATGAAAATCATTACTTTTTACTATGAGAAAAGCATTCAAACAGAGATTGGATGGACTGTCTCATTCAATTTAATATCTCTCTCACTTCACTTGAAATAAACAGAATTTTGTAGTTGATAAACCAAGTTTTAAGTTATTTTAGAGATACAGAGAAATTCAATTCCTTTTATTACTGATAAAGCATTCATATATTGATTAAATATAATGTCATTCAATTTAATTTTGCTTAAATATAAGTAAACATTTTGTTAAATTTATAAAAAATATATTATTTTCATAAGTAAAGGACACAACTGAATGAGGACATAATAAAATATTAAACAGATTATTTGTTTAAATGAAATTTCTACTATCTATTTAACGATCGAGAGAGTGAAATTCAGATGGATTAATAGTTTAAAAATTATTTTTATATTTAAAACTCTCAAATGTGTGCTATAAATAAAAATAAACTTTTTAGAATATCTATTAATACTTAATTTAATACTAACATCATAACAAGGTAAATATTATACGAGATTATCTCAGTATAATATTTACTTCGTTTTAATTTCGGTGTATAATAGAAGTAATTCATTCTTGTGACATAATTCTTTTTATGATTTACAATCTTTTATTTATCAAACTATTCAAATTTTTCACTTTATTATCATTAGAAAAATTATTCAATTCATATTTTACTGCAAAATAATTTTTAAAAATTATATACTTATATTAAAAGGAAATATTAACTAATTGATTAGAGTCTATTAATATCAAAATTTCAGCTGACGAAAAAAGCGAAAATTCATAATTTAAAAAAATTTTATGTAAATGGAATATTTTTTTCGGAAATTATTTCTTGTAAATATGAGCTAATATTAATTCTAGTTTTTCTTCTATATCTCTAAAATCAAGTATTTTTTAGTTCGTAATTAATAATCAAATTAATTTTTCAGAATTTATTTTTGAGTAACCGTTTATAGATTGGCAGATTATTTATCACTTTTGAAGTTGATGATTTATCTCCATATAAATATATAGGTTATAATGATCATGTATTGATGTTAACATGAACACAAATCCCTTAAACACCCCTCTACTAGGGGTTGAATAAACAATAATTGAACAAGAACAGGTGGTTTATAGGGTGGCAAAAAACAGGTGATATCTTAAACGAGAATAAATAATTTGAAGCTGTTACCAGCTTATTCTAAATGAAGAAAAATATTGTTTTTTTGGTTGTTATTTTATAATTTATTATGAAAATAATTACTGTTCAAATAAAATGCCATTGTTTTATGTTTAACTAAAAGAGAATAAAAAAATAAATTGAGAGAGTGTTAAAAAGTAATATTAATTACGCTCAATGCCAATGTAGGCAATATTCTTCTATCATTATTTCTCATCTGAGTGACTATTTAATTGCGTTTTTTTCTACTTTCTTAATTCATTCATAAATTTTTCAGATAGAATTGTAGTAGTATACAATTGATTTGAATATTTTACGAATCCACCTTTAGTAATATACAATTATTTAATTTATTTTCATGTACAGTGAATTTACATTTCGTTCTTAAGCTGAAGAGAATCAGGTAAACTTAATAATACATAATGTCCTGTAATTTTTTAACAATTATTTCAATTTGGCTTGGTTTACCCGCTTTAAAGTAATTTTTTGCATACCAGTGCTAATTGGATAAAACTTGCTACTTAAAGTATATTCTGCACCACTACAAATATCCATGCCTTATGTGGGAATTGAACTCACGAACTATTGAACTGAAGACTAAAGCGCTAACCATTCATCTGTCAGTTTGACTCATAAATATTTTGGAAACAGAAAACTACAAATTAAGAGAAGAGTTTCAATATTTGACATTTTACTAACTCTAATTTATTTCTGAAGAAAAATTAAACTTTTGGATTTAAGAAATTTCTTGAACACTTATTTGTGATTATAAAAAATCGAATAAACACAGTTTGAATTTCTCTTTCGATAAATTTCTCTTTGGTAAATATTACTCTCAATAAAAAATAATTTTATTTTATATTAAAATTCACAATAATTTTTTTAATTATTTTAATAAAGTATTTTAAAATATAATATTTTAATTAATGTATTATTTCTGTTTATCACAAACATGTACTGCTTAATCCATGAGTAATTGATTGTAAACTATAAAATACTTCAAAGTTCTGAATATTTTTTTATCTTTCATTAATTAAAACATTGCATATAGTTAAGTAAAAATGTTAATAAAAAATAACATTTCATTCCAACAATTTAATTACGCATCAATAATAACTGTAAAACAATTAATACTTTTGCTGTAATAAATACCAAAATTATAATTTATTATGATATATAAATGATAATTTATTGGGTATTAATATCTAGAATTTTCTCAATTTACGCTGTTGAAACTTATATGCATTGAAACATAACTGTTTGATAAGTGAAATAATTAATTTATCCCATAATGAATATATAAATATAATTCTAACATTCTAAATATGCTTCAACTAAAATTAGAATATTTATGAATTGAAACAGTGTAATTTAATGTAATTATGCAATTATTACCACCATAAGGAAAAAATTAATTTAATTTAATAATTTTTATAAAGTATTTTTGTCTTAAACAAAAGAAATTAGGAATTGAAATATTCTTGGTTCGTATGAAGAAAGTAAATATTCTTTAAAAAAATCGTTAATGTATGTTTCTGACTATAGTCTTCATTTACTAATTCTCATTAATTAATGAACAACGAGTATTGCTGTTAATTAACTAATTAATATTTTACTTTTAGAAATTGTATTTATGTATATGCATAATTTCTCATAAAAGCATAGTTTTTGATACTTATATTTTTTAATTTTTTAAAAATTATACTTGTTTTGTCTTACAGAAGAATTTAATCACAGAATATATATTTTATTTAACCAAATATTTAGCATATGTATCTCTTCTTAAGAAAAATATTTCGGAAAATTTTCAAAGAAAAAAAAAAGAAAGAAAGACATTTTAAGATAGAGCTAATTTTCCAACAATTATTGGCACACTTGACTAAAATATAGTGTGAAATGCAAGACTGGTGATAATTTAGTTGATTATCACAAATTTTTGATCCTGAAAACTAGGCAAAACGAAAAATTTTGAAGACCTATTTTCAGATGTAAACAATTCGTATGGGTGTGAGTCTTTCTAAATGTTTTTCCTGAGTGATATTGAATTTAATTTAGCATAAAAGGAATTAAACTAATCTTTTGTTTTGTCATAACAAAATATAAAATAAGAACTAATTTTCCTCATAAAAAGTTCAATTTTGTTGAATTTCAAAAAAAATAATAATAATAATAATTTCCACAAATATAATAAAAACTTAAAAATAAATTTAAAACAAAAAGAAATTCAAAATTTGAAACTTGTATTAACAATACTTTATTGCTCAATAAATTTATAATAATGTAAATAAAGTTGTAGAAATATTTTCGGTTTAAAAGATACCAGGATAGATCCCAGTAATATTGCTGGACATTTCTGCTTTTACATCGCTTGAAGTAATTGTTGGGGAATTTTCCCTATCTTTTCGTATAATTTATGCCTACTATTTATGAAAAATTTTCCCTAAAGGCAATGATAATCAGTGAATGTTTAAAAATTATGCAATATAAAATGTATGTCCGATATAAAGGTGTAAATATAAACTTTGCTTTATAGATTTATAGAAGATATTTTTATAATGATTATATAGCTTGTAATTCGTAGTTTATGTAGAAGAATAGAAGAGCTCACTTGGTGCACAAAGACGTCAGGTCCCCCGTCCAGGGGCGTGATGAAACCCCAACCTTTTGCCACATTGAACCACTTGCATCTACCTCTCCTGCGTGATGCCAATGCCCCTTCCGTAGAAATCCCTGCAACAATGACACTGCTCAATCACTCAGCAATCAAACAAATCATGTCAGGCATATAATACATTTTTATATTAATATTTGTCATAGTTAAGATAATTTCATAATGGGAATACATGTCACCTTATTCTCTATGTACATTGTTTATATTGTAATTATGACATATATTTTTACCAACATAATGCATTAATTAACAATTTGTACTCAGCAGTGCATTTTTATTCTAATTTAGAAAGTACCGATCATTTTACTACCCCTGATATTTTATTGCATATTTTAGATGATATGTTAATACACAATATGAGTACAACTTGTAAAAGTTTCTCTACATAAAACATTAATATAGTTCCTTCTCATCAATATCTGATTTACATTTATTACTCAAGTCATGTGATTTTGCATTTTTACTTATCTTGATTATAAAATTATTCAAATATTTTTAAGAAACATTCATCAATCATGGGCAACTTAATTCATCTGAAAATGGTTGCATAGTCCGAAATGATCCCTAAGTTTTTTGGTGACTTATTTTATACAATAAAAAGCTGCATAAAATATTTTTATTAATATTTAATGTAATATGTAAAATCAAATTATTTAAACAACGGAAAGTAAGAAAAATGTATAATTTGTTAAAACATTATAAATTATCTGAAATAGAGAAATATAATAAATCATCAGAAATGCAAAATCAAAGCAATTTATTTAAATAGATAAATTGCTCTTGTCTAGATGATAAAAAGTTATGAAAAAGATAATAATTTTAATAGAGACTATTCAAGTTAACTTACAATAATAAATATTTTCTTATATTTTTAAGCCTATAATATTTATAATTATAAGTATTATTTATAATTAATACTGTCTCTTAAAATAAACTTCACTTTTAGAAACTTTCATTAGTTATTCTGTTAAAATAATCAAGATTTAAGAGATAATTACCAGATTTTGACAAATTATAAATTCAATTTTCGGAAAAGAGCTTATTTAACTGTGCTTCTTCCTTCAAAAGATATTAAATATTTTTAACACGCCTTCAAGAATAAATTATAACAACCTCATTAAAATTATGAGTAATTATAATATTCTCTGTGCTATTATTTTAAGGATATAAATTTCAGAAAATGATAAAAAAACTTTTCTCTTGTTTCGAAGACATAAATTAAGACTTGCTCCTAAACAACTTCTATAGAAATAAATATTCCATTTGAAGGCATTCATTTCTGTCTGTCTCTCTTAACACCCAGGCACACGCACTCATTTTTAAAGAAATATCTTCTTAAAATGTTTTGAAGATCGTAAAAGGCTCACATATCTTAAATTCTGACTCACGACTTTCAACGGCAAGTGTCGAGGTGAATTTTTATTTCGTTTTCCTCCCCAAGAAAAACTTGGTACATACAGAATAACAATGATATTTTACTCTTGACGCAAGGAAATTTTGATAAAATTGAGCCAAACATGCTTTTTTCTATACTTCAAAAAAACTGATATTTAAAAGTTAATATATATAAACATGAAATATTTAATTAAAATCTCACAGAAAACACAAAACGCACACAATTCGAAACGTAAAAATGCGAATGTGTATTTAAACTCATTTTACCACTAAATAAAACTTTAAACATAGATAAATCACTAAAATATTTCCCAAAGGAAACAATATTTTAACAGAAATTATTAATTTTTATTATTCAAAATTAATTTACAGTTTATAATTCTTTAAGATAGATGTGTATTTTAAATTTTTACGTTGTTATTCCAAAATTCATTGCTATTAATAATGAATTTTCATAATGATTAAGTGTAACTGTTTTTTGTTACATACAATTAAAGCAGCTTCCTGGTTTATAGTTAAATTAAATATTTATGAAGTAAAACTAAAACAACGATGAAGTATTTCAATTTATGTTGTATATTTTTATGAAATTCTTAATTATAAAATTACACCGTTTACGAAACTGCGTACACAAATTTTAATAAAAAAAAAAAAAGTTTCTCTAGATTTAGGTATATTTTCGTAAATTTACTTCAAAATTATTTTCCTCTCAATATTTTTTCTAAATGTGTTTTTTATTTAATTCAAAATTTTATAGATAATTGTACTGATTTTTCTGATTTAAAAATGTAAGCATTTAAATGTTCTTATGTTATATTTTATACAATAATCTGATTATGAAAATCACAACCTGAGTATAACATATGAATGTATGTTTTTCTTTTTCATTATTAAAATATGTAGCTATATTACATTAATTTTCTTCACTTAATAAATAAAATTTCCAGAAAATTTTAAGTGAATTTAGTTAGAATTTTAAACAGTAATAAATAAATTTAGAAGCAACAAAATTTTAGAACATGTACCGAATTTAGCAACAGTCGTCTGCTTATTATAATTATAAAGAAAGCACCATGAATTAAAATTTTATTTTATTTAAAATGTGAAAGTTATCATAAAGTTATTATAAATTATTATAAAATTTAAAGTTCTTATAATATGGAAGCAATATTTATTAAAGATAAGAATTATATTAATAAGTAATTTGTTTCTATACAACAATAACATTTTTGTATATAAGCATATCATATAATTGTGACTGTAATATTGAATATTTAATTGTAAAAAGATGTCTTTAAAATGTAAACTAAATAAGTTTACAATTTCAACGAAATTTTCTAAAATAATTTTGCATTCAATTTTATTCCATTTCAGTTCGGAATATTTGAAATATAAATCTCTAAAATGAAATTTAGCTTATACTTTTCTAAAAATAAAAGTTTATTGCAAGCATGTCAATAAATGAAAATCACTTTAAACTTATTATCAATATTGCTTATTTTACAGTAAATTATTTTGAAAGCATTTAAAATATTAAGGCAAATGAGCACGGAAAAAATTAAATTCTTTTCAAACAATTTTTGTTTCTTTTTTGAATAAATTATTGAAATTTAAGATGTTGTAGAATGATTGTAGATGATACATCATAAAGATTCTTATATACTTATTTTAATGTATAAAGTATTTTTTAAAGTACACATTTCTCCCCAAAATTCCAAACATAAGTACATGATTTTACTGCTTCAGTTTTTGCAGTACGTCTGAGTTCACTTAGAATAAATCTGCCTTGGGGAACGGCTAAGATTTTTTTTTCTTATAAAAAAAAGAGGAAACGTACTTATGGCACGAGCAAACGTTTGGTTAACTTTTGTATTTTTATTATATTATTTATGTTTCCTTTTCAGCTGCTTTTTACTTTCTTACGAAGGTCGGGGTTCACGGAAACTTTTTCACATCTGCTTTGACAGCAGAATCAGTTTGCTTTTAGTTGAGAAAATCAGTCGTACCATATTAAGCGTTGCTTAATATACTACGACTGATTTCTATTTGCCATTTTATTTGAAAGTATTATTTATAATTGCTTTAAAAAAGTAAATCTCATAAAAAATTATTAAATTCAATGGAACAATAACCAAAAACTTTGAAATTTAACCTTAAGAAATTTTCTGTTCTGAAATATATTGAGTTAGAAATTAATTAGCTTTAAAAATAAAACTAAGTTTATTTTTTTTATTTGAATGAAATAAAAATTGAATTTTAATGTTTTCACATTATTTATTTTTAACAAGGAAAAGCTCGTTTTTCAATGAAATTAGGTAAGAATTAAAATATTTCTATAAGTTCAGTATAAAATAATTCTGTATAAATATATAAGTTCTATATAAATTATAACAAATGTAAGCAAATTTATTGATTTTGATTTCTAGTAACAACAGAAATCTTTACAGCAAAAATTTAATTATCTATTAAAAATAAAATCACTATGTACCAATTCAAAATGTTTATTTTTGAAGCATACAATTTTTTTGAAAAGGGGGCCTGTTTAAGGAGATAATTTCTTTCGGTTTCATTAACAGAATTTGAAGAGGAACTTGGAAGGGTAGTAAACGGGGTGATTGAGAGCTAGTCTTTGGAAGTTAGGGACACGATGAGGGAGATGGGATGGTGGTACCCACGGTGGGGTAGGGTCCAAAATCAAGCAGATTTCTATTGTCACACCCCCACAACGTCTGCCATCTTTTTGCACGTGCTCCGGAGTTGAATGACCTATGAATGGGTCCGATGAACCACCCACCTCCGAAACTATGATAAAAAAAATATCTCGCAAATCGCACCACCAAAATTTCGCCTCTTTTGTACTTTCCACTGTTTAAAAAAGCACCGGCTGGCTCGAAATCTGATAATAAAGTGTAGAAGGCGAAGTTGTTCATCAACCTTGTCCATTCAATTTAATGGAAAAATTCTTATTTCATGATGATGTCTCTGTTTTAACATTAATGTAAATTAATATTTGAAAAATTAAATGTAAATATAGTAAATATGAATCCTAACTGTAACCTTGGAAAATGAATATTCAAAATGTAACAATTATCAATAGAAACAGGTTAATTCCTCGTAATATTGTAAGTGCTTACAAAAATAACATGCTGCTTACTTTTATTACAAGAATTATTTCTTACTTGAATGTTCATTGCCTAATAGTAATTAAATAAACTATATCATGATAAATTAGCTTTTATTTCGAAAAAGATATTTATTTAAATTTATCACGCGTGAAATGTGGATGAGATGATTAACATTAAAACTTAAATTGCATAAAGGATTATGATTTTATTGGATGTAAAGGGTAATGAAATATTACTTTAAACTTTATAGTTTATCAGCCGAATTTATATTAAACGCGTGTGAAATTTGAAAATTTATTTAAAAATATTGGTTCAACTTGTTTTCATTGTTAAAAACGTAATATCTCTGCTTTAAAAATTACCTTATTGAACAATCAAGTTAAAAAATGTTTAGTAAAATAGAACTTTTGCACAGT
>JAPDSC010057844.1:8811-19908 GCA_026290005.1 Latrodectus geometricus
TTATAGGTTATGATGGAAATTTCCACCATTATGCAAAGAAGGGTTAAAACCATGTAATATATAAAAAAAAAAATTCTTTATTAAATTATTCACGGCATTAAATTAGACGGCATTTCTATTTTTATGTACGGCAATAGAAATTTCACTGAACATTTGGGAAAAGATGCTGGTTATTTGTAGAGATTAGAGACGTTTCAACGTGTGTCCATTCTTTACATTGTTACTTATTGTAGAAAAATTTTTTAACCGAAGTTCATTTTACTTAAAAATTATTTACAGATGCCAAGTTTTACTTCACTTCCTACATATGCAGAAAATTAATCTGTAAAACGAAATATGTTTGGCTGAGTTTATTCCCAATATTCCCCGAAATTCCCGATTTTTTCCCGAAGTTTCCGTGTAAATTCCCAAGCTTCAAAATTTCTGGGAATTTTACATCTTTGGGTACAGGGTATTGAAAATAGAAGTTAACAAAGAGAAATTCAGTATATCGACAGTTTTTCTTTGATAAAGGCGAAAATGTAAGTCGGGCAATTAAAATCGGAAGAATGTTTTTATATTGCCCATACTGTAACAGGCATTTTGGTTTCATTGATTCCATTCAGGTATATTTGATGTTAAAGATGCACCTCCCACAGGTAGACCTATTGTCAAAAATATTGCTAAAATCACAAAAATGTCCGAAATTAACCAGCATGTTAGCTGTCCAGAAGCTAAAGATCAACCACAAAACAGTTTGAAATTATTTGTACAAAGCTAATCAAAAGCACGTAAAGTCTTTAAAGTCACATAAAAAATGGATTTATTTTTCCCCAATCAAAATTAACTGTATATAATTAGTAATATAAGTATCGTATATGAGACTAATATAAATTTTAGTAAATATTAGGTAATATAACTGTACTAAATTAGAATCAATAAGTCGTTCTTATAGATTCTGAGTTCGGTACCTGGCCTGACTTGAGACCATCGTGCTAAGGAAAGTGATACTCTCGTTAAACTTTCACAATCCAATGTTCATCCGTTAGTCAGAACAAGCGTCTAGAAACTGAGAATCTGAAAGAGTGACGTCACACACCCTACGCATATAAAAAGCATTTAGCTTCATCTAGTGGGGAAAAGTGTGTAAATGAGAAAGAATTTCATTATTTACCGCTATTTTCAAATGATGGATATGAAATGTAGTTTTTGTGATTTCTGTGCTAAAAAGGAAGAGATTAAAATTCATGTGTGTAATGAGCATAACATTACTCTTGAATATGAAGATTTAGAGTTCAATTCACTTGAAGAATTCGAAAAGTTTAAAGGAAATTTAGAAAATGAAACGAATTCCCATTTCATCAAAGACTTTAGAAAAAAAAATTAAAGTAGGTAGTCAACACTTTTATTAATTTAATTTTAAGCTTTTGAAAATTTGAAGACTATATATAATATATAGTTGTATGACAACATTAAAAAAATTCATTGGGAAATTTTTAGATTGCCAAACAATACACTTGTTTTCATATTTTCAATGGTAGTCCAATTTTTATGAAAAATAATTTAAAATACATTTAACATATTTTAACTATGTAATTGATTAATACATTTTTTTATGTATAAAGCCAAGTTATCATTAAGGAACATTGCAATATTTTAAAATCTAATAGTGGCTGCAAGATTTTCTTACAAGAATATTTTAGTTTAAAATAATTTCTTTTAATTTGATCCATTATTCAGAAGTAATTAAAACTACAATAAAATAAAGAAATACTAAAAATATACATTATTTAGTGTACTTTCTGTCAAACAATTTGAATATAAAAGTAACAAAAACCTATATTTTAACAATGTGTGTATCATATGAGTCAGTAAGGAAAAAAGTTGTCAGAAAGCAATGTTTATGAAGAAAACTTTTTATTTAATCATAATGAAAACATAATTAACAAAGTGATTGCTAAGATACAACTTCCATGCCAATTTTTAAAAAAACCACTTCTCTAATGCCTCACACTTAGTTAAATCAAAGTAAAGTAATAAATTATTAATATGAGAAAGTAAAAATTATAAGCAATTATATTTTACCATTAATATTTTTAACAAAAAAATACACAATAAAATCATTTTAGGGATCACTTGATAAAAATTGATCAATGCAACACTTGTAAATTAAAACCTAATTTATGTTCAAAATGTACCAAAAACATATGAATAGATTGAATTCAATAATAAGCTTAGAATTACTATTATGAAACTAGTGATATAGAGTATTTATGGTAATAATTTTGGCTCTACAGTTTTGATAAATCTTTAAAATAAAATTTTTTAAAGCTTTTTATAACTATAATTCACTTTATTTTGAGATATATTTAGGTATTGATTTTAAAATTAGGTAATAATATAAAAATAATTTTCAACATTGAGAGTGATTAGACATGTTTGCTAAAAAAATTATAATCATTAGATTTTTGAATGAAAAATATTCTTAAACATCTCCGTGGATATTTAATTCCTTAGTTTATTAAGAAATTAAGAATTCACAAAACATGTTTATGAATATTTTTCCATAACTAATATACAGAATTTGTAGCTTAAAATAATTATATGTGTTCCTTAAAAAATCTTCGAACATTTTTTTCAATGGGACCTAATGAAAAATGACCACACACAAATAAAATTTTAAAAAACATGCACTACTTTGTAGTAGTATATGATTATATCTACTGTTGTTGTTGTTGTCGTGTCTATGAGTAAGTGCGAAGTGCAAAAAAAAAAAAAAAAAAAAAAAAAAAAAAAAAAAAAAAAAAAAAAAGGTCTACAGTCCACCAAAAGTCTTGTTGATGAGATCTGCTAGTTCTGGAGCCCGGTGGCTATGGAGGATCTCAATTGGTGGAGCTCCTAGTTCGAAGAGGGAGTGGATAATGGCTTGGAAGTTTAAGACATGATCTGGAGTTAGTTCGGATTGAAGACAGTGCTCACAGTTGAGATAGGATTTAATACCAGTTGGTGATATCTTCATGCCCTTGAAATGTCCAGTACGCAGCCGAGCTATTGTAGAGGAGAGGTTTCTTGGGCAGTCTAGATCAGGGATTGTTGCCTTGTCAAAATGCTGATCATAGATTCTTCGCCTGGCAACGGCATTTGCGTCTGTACAGGTGACTGTTCGAGGTTGCTCTTTATCTCGTGCTTCTTTTGCAAGGGCATCTGCACATTCATTTCCCTCAATACCCACATGTGCAGGAATCCACTGGAGAATGCATGGAATATTTAGAGAGTGAAGAAGGGTATTAATATTTCCCGTCAGTGCTGACTCACCGTTTCGTATGGCTTCTAAAGCCCCTATTACATTAGAGTTGTCGATATTTCATTTTGAGCAACTCCCGTAGACTTAACATTACGTGACGTCACAGCTCGATTTTGGGCAACTCGGACACGTCGTCCAATGATATTTCAGATATTTTTTACAGCTGCGCATTTGAAATTTGATCATTGCCAAGTTTTCGCCAAATTTTATGCCAAATGAAAGTTATTGGCGTTATGAATTTCCGAAAATGAGCAATTTTTTTGTGCATGCAGCAGCAACTCGAGCAATTCGTATCGCCAATAGATGATCAACGGAACTGGTGTTGTCTTTTACTTTCGCCAAGCGGAAACAATAAGATGCCAAGAAATAACATGTTTTCATTATTGTTAATGAGTGCATGTGATAAATATATATACTTGAAAATGGCAATTATCTGTGTTGAATGGACAAAAGAAATGGAAATTGATTTTTTTTGAAATGATAAGAGTAAAGCCTCATATATGGGATAATTCAGATTCCCAATATAAATTTACTAAATTAAAACAAAGAACGTATGGTGAAATAGCGTCCGAATTAAAGTTAAAATATCATCGTTATAAAGATGTGTTTACATGTGATAAGAATTTTCACCTGTGTTGTTTGAGTGATCTCTTAATTTTATTAAAACTATAAATAAATATTATTTCAAAATACCAAATTTGTTTTATGTCTTGATAATATTATTTATTTAAGGAAGGAATATTATTTATTTAGGTCTTGATAATATTACCGAATTTTCCTGTATATAATCCGCAGTGGCGTATTATCCGCATGGCCGTTTCTTCGAGTAAAAGGGGAAAAAAGCGTCGCATAATCCACAGTGGCGTATAATCCGCGGCAATTTTTTTTCGGCGAATAGTCTAATATATGTACTGCTGATAATATAGATATCACATAAAAAAATGCACAGTAGGATTGAAAATTTAATAAATTGTATAGAAAAAGAGCATTTATTATGAAAAATATCAGTCTATATCCAGTTTATCGCAGAGTGCGATAAACTTGAGATGAAAGCACGAGATCGATCAAAAGCGATAATTTTGAGAAGAGAGTCTTGTAAAACTTATCGATATTTAGCTTCTAATAACTTTTAAAACGATGTTAGATATATTTAAATGAATATATATTTGCTTCGTTAATATTTAAATGAAAGAAATGGGTTATTTACAAATTGCGTATTTTATACATTTTTTTTTTAAACCGCGCGTGCTTTGTTTTTCACTTCACATTAACACATTTGAAGTTATTGTTTTTATTTGTTTTCGCTAAAGCTTTTAATTTAAAATCTTGCTGTGTAAGTTAAAATTTTTTGGCTTCCATATGACGATATACGAATTTGAATAATTTCAGAACGAAACATCTCACGTCAAGACAAATTGCAAAATGACGTTAGCGAATTTACAAGCGTAACAGCTTTAAGAGGAACCGAATTCGTTTTTGAACGTAATTGCACAAAGCCGATAATAGTTTAAATAACTCAGGTGTGTCCTGGCACCACCTATTATTTATTTTATGAAATATAAAGAGTATTTCTTTCAAAACTTTCTTGTAAGCTTTTCTGATGGAGAATGTTTTTTTTATCAGATAATCCGCGGCGGCGTATAATGCGCACAACGAAATTCGGAACTTTTTTTAACACATAATCCGCGGATTATATACAGGAAAATACGGTATTTATTTAAGGAATATTGTTAATATTATTTATTTAAGGCCTTGATAATATTATTTATTTAGGAAATTAACTCAAAAGATTTAAGAAATTTTTTAACCAGATATTTTCCTTTTCACGTCGACAAAGATTAGCTCTTGATCATTCTAAACGTGAAGTTTCAAACGCTAAAATTGAGTGAAACAATAGCAAGATGGCGTAATGTAAACAAATTTTGGCTACAAATTAAATTCCCAAATAAGAATTCATCATGAAATCTGGACACCTACAGAGTAAAATATGGTAACCTTAAAAATGTTAGCCAGAAAAGCGATCTGTTAATGAATCTAGTAAAACAGCTATTTACTTATAGCAAACCTAATAGAAATCTCGAACATTCATTGGACGATGAGCTCGAGTTGCCGAAAATCGAGCTGTGACGTCACGTAATGTTAAGTCTATGGGAGTTGCTCAAAATGAAATATCGGCAACTCTAAAATTCGCGTAGTAGTTGTGACGTCACTCTTTCAGATTCTCAGTTTCTAGACGCATGTTTAGTCAGAGTGGAAGTTTATGAGAAAAGCTTTCAGCTCAAGTGTTGACATCATGATTTGAGTGTGGTATCAAATTTTGCTGTTTTTATCGGTTTCAATCACTTAAGAAGGTGAGGGGGGGGGAAGTAAGATAAAAAAAACTGGAAACGAATGCAATAAAGCGAAAGTTATAAGTTCTTTTTTTTTCCCCACTTTTATTCCGTTAAATATGTGATTAAATTTTTTCTGGAGAGATGCCATAGCGAAATAGCAGCAATAACGAGCTGCTAATTCGTAACACGATTCAAGTTGCACAACCAAGTAACACGTTTCAAGTTGAAATGACTATGTTGAATTATGGAAAAGGAATGGTACATGTCTATTTATTCAGCATGCATGTTTATCTAGGAGGTTCTCAAGTTTCGATACGTAAACGAAATCGACTACCAATAACATAATCCTCCTGGTCGGGAACTCACTTTGAATATTCAACTATTAATGATATGAAGTGACTGTTAATTTTAAAAAATTTACACCCAGAAACTAATGAAATTATTGCTTTAAATTATCTTGATTATACGAAATGAATAAAATATTTATTTTCCTACTATCTTTTCTTCTCCACTTTCAATAAAATTTATTTACAAAGCTAAACTATTATAAGATTAAATAACTTCCGCATATTATAATTAAACCGTTATTAGTTAAGATGTTTCTTTTGCAGTATATATAATAACATGGTAAAATCACACAAGAAAGGTAAAAAAACTTAACCCTTCTTTGCATGATTTTTTCTTTATTGGTGAAATTAATCAAGTTGATATAATTCATGTTCAAAATGAAAGGAAAAATGGTTAAAAAAATCTTAGTATATATTTATAGTATAAATTTAGCAAAAAACAATATGCTAAAAATTTCCATCATCATCCAAAGTTAGATCATTAGCTTAGTACTAAATAGAAATAAAAGAGGAAAATAACAGAAACACGTGTTACAAACCTTTCTTCCACTCATTTTCAAATTTTTAGAAATAGAAACTCTAATATAATAAAACAAAATTATAAACGAAATCATACGTTTATTGCAACTACAACAAACAGCGGGAATGAGACAACTTTAAGCACTGATTATGACACTTGTTTATTTTTGACAGCTATGTTTCTTTTCATGCAATGGACATTAAAAAAGTATCCAAACACGATCAACTTAAAGTGAACTTGTTCTTTTATATAATTTTTGGGCATTGTAGGTTATGATGGAAATTTCCACCATCATGCAAAGAAAGGTTAAGCATTTTATTGCAATTTTAAGCTGTTCTTTACCCCAATCAGTAATGGTTTATAAAAGAGGCTGGGCAAACCATGACCTTATTATCGAAGGTCACGGACAAACTCATTTCTAGAAATCATCAGATTGCATTTTTTTTTCCTTTTTAGATCTTATTTTCGAATTTTATTTTCAGTAAGACTAAAAATATATCATTATTCTAAATATGAACTAAAAAAAATTACAAGCATTCCGAAATCAGATCGTGAATGTGAACCTATATTTTGTGAAACCAATTTTCAATATTTGTCTTATAAATACTGATTATTTATTTTATCTCCAAAAAAAAAAAAAAAAGTCTTTATTTGCATTATTATTTTAGTTTTACTCAGTATACAATCTCTAGTTTATATTACTCAACACAAATTATGTTAATTTAAATTACTCAATAATTTTTTTGGTAGTACAAATTACAAATTGTGTATAATGTTATATAAAATATCTTTTATTACACGTTTGAATTAATTTATTCAATTAATAATAATCTAATTTAAATATTCATAGAAGTTTAACTAGAGATCATAGAAATTTAAATTAATAAAATTCATATTATTCGTAATTCTTTTATTACTAAAAATATTCATAGAAAAATTAGTAACGACGAAATATTTCGCGACTCAGTAACGCTCAACAGTTTTGTTAAAAGTGTTTCTGAACACTGTAAAAGGAGGAATACAGAACAATAAAATGAAAAACAGAAACCATTATTTATGTTTGTGCTTTTACACACACGCATATATATATTTAAGAATAAAGAAAATATCTAGACACGTCATTTTATCAAACTACATTTTAATTCTAAAAATACAAAATAATACCGCCAAACAAAAATGATATAATGTCTATTAATAAATAATTATTATGTTAAGTTCAGAAAAATATAAATAAACTGAAAAATAAATTTAATAAAAATTTTACACTGGAAAAACATAGAGGAAAAAAATGCATTTTTTGACACACTACTTTTGCAGATTTTTCAAAATATGGCATCATTAATAATACACAACTTTACTAATTAAATTTAAAATAAGTAAATACTATAGAAACTGACCGCTTAAGAGAATAAATGGAAACAAATTACTTACATGATATGACAAATAAAATTAAACACCATAAACTAAAAGTAATGATCACAGTATTTCAGAGCTTCCATCTGCTCCACTTAGAACAACCGATATCTTCAAAGGATAACTGAGAAGAAAATGGTAGATCACAACTCAAACGCGTTCTAAAAAGATTCTTTCAATTGGAGACATCTCAAGGAAGCAGCCTAGAGCACTGGACCGGTGAAACTCTAAACACAAATGCTTAAAAGGGAAGAAAATGTCAAAAAAAAAAAAAGAAAGAAATTCCTAAATCCGTGATGTGGGAGTAATTATATTGTTTCCACTTCGTTGGAAATGATTGAATGAGGGAAAAGTGAACCTCCATCGCGTTCTGTGATGATTTTTATTTTCATCTTGTGACTTAAATAAAAATGTTGTTTTATGTTCCAGAATGTTGTGGGATGCCATTTTAAAACTTTCATATGAATATTACATTCAGTAAGTAGTGATCAATCTAAATATCGAATATTCAACTGGATTTCAAAACTAATACTCTATTAAATTCATTAACAAATTTGTTAGATTATATTAGTTTGGGGAAAAAGTTATCCATTATTTTTTTGGTAGACGTCTGTAGAGATCGCTATCTCGTGAGGTACCTATCAAACGATTTCAGATTTATGCTCGTTGGAAAGGTGACATTTGACACTAAAATATCCTCTTGCGGTTTTTTGTTTGATTCATTCAGTTATGAGTACAAGGTTTTAAAAATAGAAGACAACAAACAGAAAATTTCATACATTTTAGTTCTTTTATAATGGCGAAAATGCTAACCAGATGGCTAAAATGGTGAAAGGTGTTTATCGTCCTATATATGACTGTAACAGCCAGTTACGCATAATTTTGGTTTCGTCGATTCCGTTTGGGTATTTGGATGCTAAAGATGCACCTCGCATGGATACAACATCGTCGAGAATGTCTATAAAATATCAAAAATGATCAAACTTGACAGCATGTCAGCAGCCGTAGCTTCGCACAAGACCTAAAAATCTACATGAAAACTGTTTTAAACCTTTTTACAAAGCGAATCTGAAAGAAGTTACAAAAAGTTCACGTAAAAATAATGGATTTCTTTTTTCCCAAACTAATATAAACACAAAGTAGACGCTTAGTAAGAACTGGTGACTTGCTTCTACCCTGGCACCATAGACCAATGATAATTTTAACTTCCATAAACGAACTAAAATTGTGAAAAACTCCTTTTTTGCGAACTTTCGATTCTGACAAATAGTTTTCTTTTCTGTTTTTTCATTTTTATGATCCGATAACTTTTCAACTCTTCACTTGATTCCTTTTCATAAAACGCCCAAGAACTTGATTCATTCTGAACAACATAGGAACACGTGCAAGCATTCCAGGCAATGTGAGAACAATGGACATCAGACCTCTGATGGGAAAGAACTGTGGTGCCGAATTTAAATTGTTTCCAGTACTGTACACAGATGGGGGGGGGAATTCTCTCTTCCTGTACAAAGAAAGGAGAATTAGTGACTATAGTACTCTTAAACTATATAATCTTTGCTATAATTGTTAGGGATAAATTAATCTAGGAATGTCAGCAAAATTTTTTGCTTTTTCTTGAATGCTGTATCCTTTAGATTCTAATGTTTTTTCGATTAGAATCTAAGCGATCTTACAAGTTGTCAGATCCAATCTAGATACTTTTAACATTGTCCTTCCAAATATTTTGTTGGGCATTCTTTCATGATGTTGGTCACTAAATTGAATTTATTCTTTCTTCGTAATTAAAGTGCTGAGGATGATTGTTTCCTATTACATGTGAATATGCAACAGCATCCAAGAAGAGTCCCCCCAGAAGGCCACCAGTTTCATGAATGCATAGATAGATGTTGAAATCCCTTCATTTCAAGGTATCAAAACAATTGATTTCATAAGCAGGTACATCTCACAACTCAAATATTGATAACTTCTTATAGACTATTCAAATTGATTTGAAATATGATAACTGAAGGATACCATTTTCATAATTTTTAAATTATGGGGAGATGAAATTATAAGCTTTAAAAGTTTTCATTTCTTAGGTAGAAATCTGGCGGGTTCAGAAATAAATATTATCTATTAGTGATTTTGGTTTTAAAAATATTATAGATGTTTACATTCAAATAGCACTTTAGTGTTGAATAATTCATAAAGAAAATATTACATATATGCATAAAAAACAATTTTTATTATTTCACATACATATCAACACGACTTTTGAAAATTTCAGAACATGAAATTACAGATTTTATTACAAAATTTAACAAAAATATCATTAAATTATAAGACAAAATTTTAATGGTAACCCGTAGCGAATAGAAATCTTAAAACACTTATTCTTAAATTTTTATTACAAATTTTACATTTTAATCTTATATTTATATAACTAACAAAAATACAATAAAAGGCACATGTACTTCTTTGCTTTTTCTTTTTAAAAATCAATTACATGTTAAAAAAAAATACAGAAAGTATACAACTTTAATTAGCGATTCATCATAAACATTCTATAACATAAAAAAATATGACTAGTCAATAAACAGTGAAGACAATATAAGGCAGTGATTAAACTTGTGAATGGAGTTTTTGACACAGCAGAATTGTACATTGACAGATGTATACAATCTTGTAAAGTTTCCTAAACAGGAGACAAATAACAGGATATGAAGCATTTTAATTAGGGTTTTCGAAACAATCCATTTCCACTGTTTACAATTATATAAACAAAAAAAAAAAATTGAATGTGAATTTTCAATGAAAATGTATTTCCCTTTTCCAAAAATTTATCCATTAAAAAATGTAACTTTATATAAACATTGCAAAAATTAATCGTTAAAGCATAAAGCTTAACCAAACTACTTTTTTCCCAGCAAAAATTTAAAAAGTGAACACATTAGATAAATTAAACATCCTAATAAACAATTACAGCAAATAAACAACTAATTTATATTAATAGTACTATCATTTTTTAAGTAAATTAAGTTATTATAGAAGAGCGGCGATAATATTCTATAAGCCATATCGAGCAATTTGAACCCCTTCATTTGTCCCAATATTCAGCAATTGTTTCATTTTAGTACTCTCCCCAGAAAACTCAATTTTCAGCAATACAATCTCATATATATATATATATATATATATATATATATATATATATATATA
>JAPDSC010057844.1:20008-38673 GCA_026290005.1 Latrodectus geometricus
ATATATATATATATATATATATATATATATATATATAATTTTACACAGTAATTTGTGATTAGTTGAAAATCTGATAATCTTTCTGTAAAGTATTAAATAAGCAAAAAATTTCGATTCTATTCTATTTTCCATTGTTTTATTCTTTTGGATTCATTAGAATTTTAATATATAAAGTAAAATTAAAATGTTTCTTGAAAAGCTAATTATCTTTTCGTGAAACATTTATTACTTTAAAATACAAGCGCAATGATTAAAGATATAATAATTTCATATATTCAATATTGTAAAAGCAAAAAGTTTGCAGTGAACATTTTTAAAGTAATGAAGCCAATGATTCATTCTAGAAATAAATTTCATATCCCTGTGTCATTACAATTATTAACTTTTCATTATTCATTTACATATTTGGAAACTTAAAAATGTAGAAAATTTAATTTAAACCTTAAAATATAAAATACAGCTTTACTTTAAAATCCAAAAACACAATTTCATGCCTTAAATTTACAAAATCAAAGATAAGTAGAGAATTTTTAAATTGAATGTTACAATTTGACTAAAAATAAAAAATAGGATCTGATTTTCTCCAATAAGCATTTTTATAAAGAGTAAAAGATACACAATAGACAACATAATATACATCAATAAATAACTTATTGGCACAGAAAAATAAAAGGAGTCGAAATCAATAATGACTCTAAGTATTTTTTTCAATACTGTATGAAATACTGAGATCTTCATCGAATTTTAATATCATTTATAACAAGATTTTTTAAGAGAATAAAACATTTCAGAAAAGATTTAACATCTTTGTTGTGTTGAAATTCCTTATAAAAGATGTTAATTTTTTACAAGGAATTTCAACACAATTTACAATATTAGTCTGTCATTTAAATGATAGATTAAAAAATTAGTATAGATATTGCTTAAATTAAATCTCTTCAAATTATAAAAAATTGATTTAAATAAATATTTTTAAATCCCTAAATTGACGAAATTGAGATTAAAAAAATTCTTTTTCATACAAATTATTACATCACACCATCTCGTTAAAATAATACTCACTCATGACTAAGAAAAACAATCTTTGGTAAAAGGAAGACAATGATGAAATACTTTGATTAGCAATGAAACAAATTAAAGGCAAAGAAACCTACACAACACATTTTTCACCATAAGAAGATAGTTCAATTCCTTATTTTGTTAAACGCTTGCTTACAGTTGTGTTACTAATCAACTTAGCACCTTAAAAAATTCTCACAACAAAAATAATTTTTATGCATAAAAATGTTAATTTCCGGCAATTTGTTAATTTTTTTGCTGTAAAAATGTTTAATTAAAGTAAAATTTGTAACATAAAATATAACAAATTTTATTTGTAATACATCAAATTTTTTACTTTTAGTTAACAAATTAGGCCTGCTTCTTTAATTTCTGAACATGATCAGAATTATGACACTGTCAAACAGAAAAATAATGATTGAATACTCTTGAGTGGGAATGATGAGCATTTCTTTTAAACAAAACATTTTAAAAAATAACTCTTGATAGAATTATACAAAATATTTTCAAAATAACACTTTACAAGAATAAAGCACAGTAAACATTAAAAACCTATAGAATTGATATTCCACAAACAAAATTAAATAAAAATTCCCTCTAGAATTAACAAAAAAGTTTAGAAGCTTCTTCAAAAAAACTAAACTAAAACTCATAGATTCAACTACATTTACAAATATTAAAACTATAAACTTATTAAAAGCAATGTATTCAACAAAATGTCAATCTGGACATCATTAAATGGTAATAATGGCAACTAGAACACCATAAATAAGCAATTTTATAGTCAATTCAACTATGCAGAAAAATTTAAATTATAAAAATTAAAACATGTATTCTGAGTTAAGTGTAGAAACAAGTTTTCTCAATACTTCTATAAAATACTGTAGATTAGAGAAAGTAATGGTGCCAAATAACACAATTGTTTGTCTGAGAAAATTATGAACCAAATACATGATTACTTTTATAAATTATTTGTTTTTTAATTAAAGTGTTCAGCCCTTATAAATAAATATCCCTTTAAAAACCAATTTTGATTAAAGGTAAGTATACTAAATATAGCATTTTGACTACATTTAGATTTACTTACTGCTGTTTCAAAAATAAACTATTGAATAATATATTAATAATTGTATAATATTTTAAGGATAATTTAAGTGACAATTTTTGTTGTTAAAATATTAAAAATAAAAATTTTGTTTAGTTATTTTTTTAAATAAACAGTGCTCTAATTTATTTAAATTGTATACTCTATCTTCTGTTTTAATTTTTATTAAATATACTCAGAGAAACAATAGGAAACGATTTGGAATCAATTTGGCGATATTAGCACCAACTTTCCTGAGCTACAGGGTTTTATACAAGTATTATCTTTTCATAGAAAAGTAGACAGTAAGTCATTTCTTTGCCTCATATGAAATTAAAAACTCTTATGACTCATTGTATTTGGTTTCATATGTTGATACAAGACTTCCTCAGCAGGAAGAGGTTCAAACATCTTCACTCAACAATTTTGGAAGGAGAGACCCATCCTCCAAAAGCCTTCTCCAACTCCACTGCCACAGAAAGAGAGAGGCGATCATTGTAGGGAGTGGCCACTACTTGCACTCCCACAGGCAGACCATCCCTTCCGAGACCCAGGGGGCACTGGGTGACTGGAAACCCAAGGACATTGAACAAGCCAGTATAAGCGAAGTTGAAAGGCTTAAAGAGTGCTTCATTGTGGTGTGGAGCACAGGTTGGGTGTGGGGGAAAGAGGAGGATTCCATCATCACCCAGTATCTGCAGCAAGTCCCTGCGGAGATCATTTAGTATGGCGAGATAATTCTCAGTCCGATCGATAACCGTGGATTCCGTCATGCCAAGCACAATGGCAGGGAATGTGAACCTGGACTGGCCAATCAGCCACTGCAGAAGTTCCAATTTCAAATGAATGAGACCTTTGCGTTCGGCAAGCTCGTCTGAAAACGATGGGGCCTTGCAGCTGGATATGGCAGCTGCCCACATTACATACATGTACTTCAAACAGGGAAGCTCCAATTTCTTTGGGATCACTTTGTATGCATTTTTAAAATGATTTGTTACCTATAAAAGGTTCAATATCTTAAAAGAAATATTTAAATTGAAAGGACAAAGCTTATACATTTGAATACAAAAGAAAAGATTTCAGAAAATCATACAAGACAGGAAAAAATTTTTACATATGAAATGAATTAATAATTAAAATAAGACTAATTATTGAAAACATATGTGAGAGCTTGACAGTTCACATTATTGTCAGAAACATACCAATAAAAAAGGGCTTAAAATTTTTAAATGTCAAATAATATAACTCTAAATTTTACAAGATCGACTTTTTAATTTTTTAAATTAAATATTATTTAAATATTGTTGTTGGCACAACAATTACAGACTAAATTTTCCAACAAATAGTTAATTACTTTATTATGTAAATTTAAAATAATTGAAAATGCAAATAACAAACTTGAAACAATTTACATAACACATAAAAATTTTATTCAATTTTAATATAATACATTTAGAATTCTCTCAGCCAATAGAAATCAAATACAAAAATAATAGTGTCAAAGAAAGCAAAAAAACTGCAATATAATTTTTAGCATACAGTTAGAAAACTAATTTTAGAATTCCTAATAAAGAAAAAAAGCAATTATATCTTCAAATTATACTTGGGTTTATAATAATTCTAATTTTTATTCAACAGAAGTTTCAGTAAAATAATTTTGCAAATCAAGGTGAGGATTTCCCCCCCCCCCCAAAAAATGAATTCAGTTGTTGGGTAATTATTTCATAATGAAGTAATTTCCTTGTTCATACATTAAGAAATTAGTGAAGTTTTCTGATTTGAGCTCTGCTAATAATTCAAAACTGGTGGCACTCTTTTAGCAACCAATTGCTTGATTCATTGTTTAATTTCTAATTATTCATTAAAGCAATCTCCATCAGTATTCAACGCATCTCTAGCTAACAAGTCCTTTTGCAATAAAACTCAGTGGCAGGGGGGAATGTTCAAGGAGAATGCAAAGAAATTTAAGAGATATTGGCACAATTCTGTTTTGTGGGAATGAATGTTTCCCATGAAATGTGCTATGACGAAACATTCTCCAACTAATATGTTGGAGAATATTTGGTCATAGCATTATCTCCAAACTCTTCATATATTCAGTGACTTGATGAAATTGAATATATGAAGAAGTTGGAGGTAGCCTACTTCGAACTCAAAGGAAATTTCCAACAATCTGCGGATACTTTCAGTTCATTATTTCAGATTTCTATTTTCCAACATTTGCAGAGAAGCACAAATTGCAGCAGGACAATCTAAAAATATCTAGACCTCTAAAATAGTGACATTGAAGATTTGGTGATTTAACACAAATGATGAAAAACTAGACATTAATTATTGTATTGGAGATTTATTAAGCTTAAATAATCACTTATACATAGGATCTTGACAGACAGATGACTATGATTATTTACAGATAATACAATAATAGCAGTTTGACACAAGTCATCTACTGAGACCACAGTGGCCTGGTGGATTAGGGCGTGTAATTTTCATTATTGGGAAGTAGTGAGTTCAAATTTCAACATAGCCAAAAATCCTCCTTATTCTCTAAAAATGGTTGTGGCATATTAAATATGTCATGATCACACTGTCCTCCAAGTGAAAGGATATTTCTGGGATGGCAGGACAAGTTTTCAAGAATCTTCTGCTTGGACCCTGAATCTAAACTATGAAGACTACCACTACAATACTTTTATCTAACTGGTAGAGCCCAAGGCAGGGATAGTTACAAGGAAGCATGCTGGTGTAACAAGTCATCTGTTAGAGAAAATCAAAATTCTTTTCGATCATTATACTCATCTTCAGTCACTATACTGTGTAAGCATCACCAATAATTATAATTCCAGTCAACACTAACACATATATAATATTATATATAAAAATATATGATTATTTTAATAATTATATATTTTTATAATAAGAATAAAACATTTTTAAAATCTTGAAATTATTAGCTGATATTCATGAATAATTTAGCTCCCCCAAAATTACTTGTTCTCTTAACATATATCTATAATAATTACATTAAATGCATATATTTTTATTAAAATGCATAACCTACAATAATGAAAAATCAGTATTTCACAGATTTTAAATACACTTACTTTATGAATGGAATTCACTAAGTCTGATTCCACTTTAGTGAACATGACATGATTTCTTACATCTTCAACATAGTATACTTTCAATTCTTTCATTTTTACCTGTAAACAAGAGACAATTTAAAAAACATTCAATGTACTACATCATAAAGTTATAGTGCTATATTTTAGATCTTGACAATAATAAGAAATAAGTCATATTTTGGGGGACATACTGACATCCAAACATAACCATGTTCCACTATGCAGTTACAAAATTTAAAAGTTTGCCAAAGATTTTAGTTTTAAAAATATGTTTTTTATGAAATTTGGCAATGATTTTCATGAGCACTTAATTCTTTTATTATAAATATCAATAGTTAAAATCAAAACTTATAGCAATTCACAAAAATTTATAGCAGAATTCTTAATATTAATATCTTTGCATAAAGGTTTCGCATATGCGAAGATAAAATTTTTCAATTTTCAAAAAAGAATTTCGAGCAACTTAAAATTGTTTTTGTTTATTCATTTCTGAAACATTAATGACTGATTATGGTTTTTTGTTTCTAATTTATATTTAAGCAATATTATCAAGGAGATATAACACAAAATAAATAAATAAACATATTTCCTTAAATTGGATATTTCTGTTTAATACATAGTAACATGAAATTATTAATTCTAGTAAAAGAACTAAATGCTGAAGCATGCACTTTGTTTTGCTTCCTACAGAATCTTAAAAATCATTCAATTTTCCTGAATATTATAACAAATTATTGAATACACTTAAAATTAAAAAAATTCAATAACCAATTTAGCAACTCCATAGTCATTCAGTTCAGAGCTCTTTTAAAAATTATAACAGAAGGGGAAAAACATCAGAAACCCAACAGGTAACAGTTTTGGTGCATTCACAAGAAAATTCATGAACATAATAATTTACAAATTTTTCCAGGTATTAATTTAAAAAGCAGGAAACAAATGGATGCAAGACTTCAACCAACCACATAAAAGTTACTGAACACAACTAAGTGGAGATTTGGCAAAATGGTACTTTTTTACTTTACATAAAAGTAAATTGGATTAGGACCAATACAATGCTACTCTAAATCACTTTAACATCTAAGCTCAACTAGAGATGGATTGGAAATTTACCAATAAACTACGGAAAAAAATTCCATGCAGCTGTCAGCTATTCACAAAATAGCATGAAGAAAAAGTAAATACTTTTAAAGACAATCATAAGCCACACTATAAATAACACTAAAGATAACACAAGTTTGTAGAATAGCAGGGTTTGCACACAAGGATTAATTTGTTGGACCTATAACAAAGTGAATTTCCAATTAGATTTTCATATTTTAGATGGAAATTAAATTCATGAACTGTTGAAATTAATGACGGCTTAACTGTTGAAATGAAGGCCAAAGTGTAAACGTTTGGGGCCAGCTAATGTCGTACTGCACAAGAGGAATTTAACAGTGTTCATAAATAGGAAAAAATAAGTCTTAATTTTCAATAATTTAAAGTCTTAATGACGGATTTTCCCCCTTTACTCAAAAACAATAAACTAAGTATTAGACATAATAAAAAGCTAAAAATATATTAGTACCATGGTTAACAGGGAGCCATTTTACTAAAATGCTAAAGATAACATATAAATTACAGGTACTTCTAGAAACATCAAAATATCAGAAATAGATTAGAAGAGTTAGATAACAAAATATGACACATGTTTAATTATAAATTTGATTTGATTACATAATTAGTAAACTACATGTTTTATTATTTAAATCTATAAATAAATTTTTAACAAAACATTGCAAAATTTGCTGAAAATTTTTTTAAGACTTTTGATGTTAAAAAATAACATGCTATGAAATTTTCAAATAAATATTTTCCAAATGAATATAAAATGAATGTTAAAAATGTGCCTAAGTTATTGTTTCATTGATTTTTTCATAATTCGATAACATTGTTTAAATTTTAAAAAATTTGATCAGAAACTGTTGTTTCCTAACATTTGGTATTAAATAAAGTTAAACGTCAATAATTTATCAAGTTATTTTACACAGGAAAAACACGAACAATTTCAAACTTAAGCTGATATTTTGAATCAGTTGTAATTAAAGTAAATAAGACATTTCATCTGAAAGCAAGTTACATACCTGCATATCCAATTTAAGGAGAGGAGCATTCTTGCCGGACAAAACTTTCATGAGCGGAACAAGATCTGTGGCATAGCGACATAAAGGGCCCATGCTCAGGTACGGCACAAATTCCCTTTCTCCAGAAGGAGGATAGGTACCACAATTAGACACAACCTCTGAAACAACATTATAAAAATATATTGCTCATTATTTTGAAAGCCAATAGAAATTTTTTAAAAATTGTACTAAGTAAAAAAGATGACACTTTTTCAGTAACGAAAAAAGGCCATACAATTTAAATAAATCGAAACAGAAAAAAAGTCTATTAACAAATCTATAAATTACTTTCACCAAATAAATTAGAGAAATTCCTGCTTTTACAATGAATACAGTTTTTAAAAGATACCCATTACATATAAAAATTTTGCCATTTGACAGTCAATGGTAATTTTCTACACCCAAGGGCTACTTAGTTAGGAACCAAAAAAATTTAAAGTCAGTTCGGAATTACTACAAACATCAAAGCCCAAGTTGGGAATCAAACCCACAAACTGTTGAATCAAAGACCAAAACTAACCATTTGACAGCAAGTTTGGCTTGCTGTTGATGATAGAAATAGAATGTTAAAAAACATTCTATTTGTTTGAAATTCTAATGTTAATTAGAATTTCAAACAAATAGAATGAATCCGAATAATCAAACAAATCAGAATCAAACAAACCAGAATAATTAACATTAGAATGTTCTAATGTAAACATTCTAATGTTAATTATTCTGAACTACTGCAAGCATGCACAATTGAGATAGAATGATTTCATTAATAGTTGAACTAAAAATAAAAATACTCACATTCATGCTATTAACTCCTGCATGTTTAATAATTTAAATTTGAATCCTTTATATCTATTGCACTTTATAATCAGAAAAAATTAAACTACAGTAAAAATATAGTTTAATATTTTTCAGCATGTGTTTCAGCAGCAAATAAAAAAAAAGTTATTAATGGTGTTTAAGTTTACCTGGGGTTGGTTTATGACCAAACACACCATTGAAGAAGGCAGGAATTCGAATACTGCCTCCAATGTCTGAGCCAATGCCTGCCACTGATGCAGCTGCCCCAATAAGAGCTCCTTCTCCTCCTATTTAAGAAATTATAATTTGTTTTTATTCAGTAAATTTTTCCAATTAATAGCTCAAATCTAATGAGTAAAATTTTTGATTTAATTGAAAAACTACCAAATTTTTGGAAAACAGTAAATATCTAATTCTACTTAAATGCATTAAAAATTTTAATGACAAAAAATACATATTCCACAATTAATATATTATGAGAAAAATTTGTGCTAAAATACTTATCTTCATTAATTTAAGTGACATATTAAGTAAAAATATTTCCAATGATTTAGAAAATTATAGTATGAACATTTTACCAAAAATACTACATCTTAGAATATAAAATATAACATTCTTTGTTTTTGATACTGGAAGAAAAATTTGGATATCAAAGTTACACTTAAAAAAATGTTGGAAGAATGAACTAATTCTCATTTATAATATGAAATATAAGATAATGTTAAAAACAATAGATATATAAAGTGCAATGGTACCAATAAACATGCTCAAATATCATATACTTTACTTTTGTTAAACACGCTTATTTCAAAATTCTACACATTCCTTAAGTTTGAATGCCCTTAGCAAAAATTCTTTTTTGAACTTTTTGTACTTCATATAAAAAATTAATATGTAGCACCTTAATTTAAAACATTGTAAAGACTTAACAGAAGGAACAATGAAATAAATATAAATAAATCTTTTTTCCACTTCAAATAAAATATTTATAAATAATCTTAATAATAAAACAAGTTTCAATAATAATGAAAGAACTCTTAAATAAATTGTATAATGAAAACCAGAATAAGAAAAATGTAAGAATTAGAATAATCTTGTTAGTAAACACTACTAAAAAAATTGCATTAAAGTTATCAAATGACAATTATCAAGATTTAATAAATTCTACACCTACCACTACTACCTCCACATGTACGATTTGTGTCATATGGATTATTTGTGCGACCATAAACTTTATTGTAGGATTCATACCACATTCCAAGTTCACTAACATTAGTGATGACAAAGGGAATTGCACCAGCTGACATCATTAGCTGGACTGTGTGGGCATTTGCAGGAGATAAAGCCTTTTTCCGTGATACTAGTCCTGCACTCAAAGGCATATCTGGGAAAGAATCAGCAATTATTTTTTGTTTTGTTAGACTTCATTAAAAAGATTTTTTTAACCATTTCAATATTTTTTAGACATATCAATATCAATTGTCAACATTGTACTAGTCAGGAAAAGTACACATAGATACAAACACATTCTTACTAATCATTAAAAAAAATAAAGTTTTAAAAGTTAAAACCTGAAGAATTCTTCAGGGAAAAATTCATAAAATATTTACACAAACTTCACATTTCCAACACATAAGCTAACAATCAAGCGTTTATGTTATATAAAATTTTATATATATTTTACAAATGCATAGAAAATTATGCAACCAAAAACTAAATTTGTTTATTTTTCCTATACAACCTTTAAGTTCATACAAAAAAAAAGAGTATAAATAGAAAAAATCAGCTGTTTTTTTAAACAAAACTAATTTTTGTTAGAGCCTAAATTATATTTTTGTAACAGTAATAACAAAACATCAATAATTATAGCTCCAAACTTACAGAAGTATACTATTTTTTATTTTAAATTTTTTTATTATTCTTTATATATATTAGTAAGACAGAGTCATCTAAGATTATGTTATTTTAATTCCAAATAAAATTTCTTCACTGCAAAATAATGATTTCATCATTTTCTAGCTTTTCACACTAATTTATTTACTCAGAAACATTCTGTTATAAACACTGATTAATCCTAAGCTTGTGGAAAACACTCGTCAATATTGGAGTACACTTCAAGGAAATGTAATCGAGTACATAACAAATATAACTGGCCTTTTTTTCATGATTTGATGTTGCTTGAAAATCCAAGAATTTAGCCATTTGAAGCACTTTATGTTGCAAGCATAACAATTTATCCTTCATTTTCATGATTATTATTTGAATATCAACAAATTATACAAAAAAAAAAACTAATTTACACTGCAAACAACAATTTGAAAATTGTTCAATTAAACAGTTTTTACTTGCTATTCATTACTCACAAACTGATATTTTTAAATGATTTATATCATTAATAATTAAGGACAGGTTCTAAACATACACTTACAAAATATTTTTAGATAGTTCTTTTTTTCTCTTGATATACCTTGTTTTATTGCATTTGTTTTGATAGGTAAATTTGTGATTTTTAAATTCTGTGCAATAGGAATAATTCAATCAAAAGTGGGTATCACTATAAACATGAATGCAAAGAAAACAAATCTGCCATCTGTCTAACTGACTGACTAACCATCTGACTTATTTCTAGATGAACAAAAATCATTTTTTACTATTAGTTGAATTACATTGATAAAGATTTTCAAAAACTTTGATATTTAATCAAGCAGTTAAATGTGTATATTAAAAAGGAGAAAAAAAGTTTAGCAGAAAAAGTAACAATCAATAAAATTGACTATACCTTTTACTGCTATCATTTCTTTTACAGAAAAAGGAACTCCCAAAAAAGGCATCTCCCTCTCCAGCTCTTCCTCTGTTTTCAAATTGCGGGCTATCAGCTCATCCACCTTCTTAGCCTCCTCAAGAGCCTCATCAAATCTAAAATTAACTGCAGCATTGATGTAAGGATTTACATCTTTCACTCTAGAAATGTAAGCATTGACTAGGTCTTCACTTTTCAACTGAAAAGAGTTGACAACTGTAATTAGCCAATTTCTTTGATGTAGTTCGATCACTTTAAAAGCAATTTTGTTCAACATTTGGCTGAGATTTACTGTATGGTCACTATTGGCTATAAATAACATTTTCTGGTAACCCAACCCATTCCGACCAATCGCAGATGAGAGATTCTGACCAAATCCAAACTTGCTTGTGTAAAATGGCAAGATTTTGGAGACTTTCAAAAAGTCACAAGAGTGACCGTACAGTAAATCTCAACCTTACATTCTTTTATAAATATGTTATATAATTGGATTTATGATTCCTTAATCTTTGTTTTTAATAAACTAATTAGCAATAAATGGTTCAACATAAAATTGTCAGATTTTATGAAAGATAAATCTTTAAAGAACTTTTTTTCAAGGAACTTAAACACTTCAATTTTTAATTCTGTTTGAGTTTTTAATATTTTAATAAATAGCATATGAATTAATTTAATATTTAGTTCTATGTATTTAAGATATACATATATATTTGAATTTCTAAGTCTAATAGAAAACAAAACTCAAAATATTCTTCATAGATAGAAAATCAAGAATCTTTTCAAATGTAAAATTACAATATTCTGAATTAGAGAGTCAATTTAAATTCTACTTTTAATATTTTTAATATATTATATATAATATTTTTAAGTTTAATAACTTTTAATATTAGGGTTTTCTGATTGTTAAAATCCTACTTTTAATAGTCGAAAATCTAGTACTTTTATCAATAAATAGTTTGAGTACTTTTTTTAAGAAATTATACAAGTATATAAATAACATAATCAAAGTTCTACTAAATTATGCAAATAATTCAACGTATTAATTATATGATTATGAATTTCCTAAGGAAAGAAATCACATTTTAGATTTATAAAAATAAAGCCTAAAAGTTAAGAAAGTCTAAAATTTTCTTAACTAAGTAAAGCCTAAAAGTTAAGAAAATGAATATTTTTAGCTTGTATGTTTCCAAATTATAAAAAATTTATGTAAGTAAATTAGACATTTAAAGATCCAAATAATATGATAAAAAGTATTTTAATTAACTTGAACTTTATCTAGCTTTTTTATATTAAAAAAACTTAGTTATGAAATAAAAGGTTATTTTGATTGATTGAGTAAGAAATAAATTATTGAATTAATCTTGAAGTCATAATTAGAAATTATTTTGAAAACAATGAAATCATTATTTTGAATGTTACACAATTCCATAAATTTAAGAGATATAGAAAGATCTTATTTTTTTATTTATTTTTGTAAGGAACAATCATATTTTAATTTTTGGAAAATTGTTTTTGAAAATGAACTGAACTCAAAAATATTTCATTTGTTAATCAATGTAAATTAAAAGTATTGAAAGCTATTATATAAAATGCAGAGTACAATTGCACATTTTGTCAACAATTTTATAAAGAATTACTTTAATCTATTCTAATCTTTTTTAAATGAGAAATACATATATTTTCTAATACCAGAACATAAATTAATAAATATTACATAAAATTATTTAAAGAAAAATTAATTTTAAAAACTGTTTTACTGCTTGCATTCTGGTCATTATTTCACACCCTATTATTTGCAATAATCAGATAAGGTTGTTAGTTATAAAATGATCTTTTTAGAGATAAAAATATCTTTGATATTTGTCAACTTTTAACAAATCTATTATCATAATCATATTATCTATTATCATAATCATATCTTCATAATATTCTAAAGATGGAAATTAATGAATTTAATATGTATCTTGTTTAAAACAGCAAACATTAAAATAAAAATAGGTAATTCATTTTTAAGTATTTCAGGTTCAGTAAGGATTATTCAGAAAAAATAAAATTCACAGCTAAGTACATAAATTTATAATTTTTATGTCAAATATATTAAACTTATAGTCTTTAAAATAATACCTTCTTTTTCCTAATTTTGGCAGCTAAACTAGCAGCAGGAGAAAGAAGCAGCAGATTGTTGATAGGAGGGAGTTTATCCCTTTTCCCAAAGTAGGCTATTTTAAACGAACAATGTAGAAAGATATCGAAAAAACGATGAAGAATGCCTATTATTCTCCAAAACAAACCCATGGCTCCTTTGTCACTTCTATTACATTTCCTTTTTTTCTAAAAAGGAAATTTAAATGAGGAAATAACAAAAATAAATATAACATAGAATAAATAGATACATTACATTTTAAACTTACTTTTGAAGGGTAATTTATTCATAGAAGTTTTTCATTATTGTATGGGTCAATTATAATACAGTAAAACTAAAAGCATTTACGAAAAATAATTTACGCCTAATAACTATATTAGTAACATTTAGTAATAAGATGCTAATAAATTTAGCTATTTAATTATTAATTGTAAAAAAAAATCTGTTATAACAAATTATAATTTTCCAGGACTTTTTAATTCGAACTATACAAATCTATAAATAAATTTAATAAGTTAATTATATTTATATTATAATTAACTTTTTGGAAGTTAATTATAATATAAATATAAAGAACCAAATAAAAAAACAATGACATAACTCTTTACACTAAACTACAGATAAACTTTAAAAAATTGGATTCAATATTTAAAGTATATTTTAATTCCAAATGGCATAACTGAATTAATATACAAATATCCAACAATGCTATGTAAATTTCCATTAAGGAGGTTTAGTCATTTTTTGACCACAGAAATATTTAAAAGATAAGCGTAGTTAAGTTTTTGCAGTAAGCACTAAATTCAAAATTTTAATCTTTCGTTTACACATGGTAAATATATATATATTTTTTAATTTTCTTTTATTAGCTTTTAGGTTTCAGTATTGAAGTCTGAATATTTCACAATACAGTTAATATTATACTTACATAATTGGTTCCTGAATATCTTAAGGATTATTTAAAGTTTAAAAAAAGTAGGATTTGTTATTAGATTTAGTTTGTTTAAAAGCAAAAATCACTTGTTGCACACGAATGCTAATTAGACCAGAACCTATGGTTTAAACTGGATTTCAAACACCATTACAAACATTCAAATCGAAGGTGGAATTTGAATTCACAAACTATTGAATTGAAAGCAAGAGCACTAACCATTCAGCTACCAATTTGGCCAGAAGGGTGAGTAGAACGTCATGTATAGATAATTGTTTTAAAATACAGCAATATGTAAATACAAGGAAATTAATGTATATTTACAAGTTTTTGTTAATTTTCTTTATAAAATTATAATTTTTTGTGGTATAGCCTTTTGTAAAATGTTTGTACCTACAAATATGTAGAAATAAATATTAGTGATCATTAAACTACATAAAATTTGAACTGAGAACTCTATTTTTAAAGAGCTATCCCTCAATAAGGAGTATCCACTATATATCAGGCAAGTGGTTGCATGCAAGGACATTAAAATTACCATATATTGACATGACATAAAACATAAAACAAATGTTTTTTTAATGAAAATGTTTTTGTTTTAATTATTTATTGATTAAAAGTTTAAATAATTAAAAAATAAAATAATTAATAAATAAAAGATTAAAAGATAAAATAAATAATTAGTATTATTAAAAGTAAAAACAATTTAAAAAATAGCGAGAAATAATGAATTATTTGGATAAAGCAGAGAATGTAAAGCTCAAAGAATACCTTTAAATTTATAACTGTTCAATAAAATCCATAAAACTGAAATGTTAAAATGATGATTATTTCAAGAGAAAAGGATTAAAATAACCTAATAACAATGTCAACAAAAAAATGGCTTTTCAACATTTTTCAAAAATTGAAAAGTCTTGATAAAGATCTAAAAAACAACTTTTAATTTGTAACCTTTTAACTTTATATATATATGAATAAAAATGCATATTTTAATTTAATATTATAAGTACTTTTATAAACTACATTTTAAAATAAATTAATTAGTAATAAACTTTTTTTAATTTTCTGTAATTTTTGTAATTAGTTATAGTATTTAAAATTCATTATGCATTTAAAAAAGAATATTTATGAATTTTTAATTAAATCCATCTAAGAGAGAATTCCACCACAGCCAACAGTTTTAAGTGAATTCCACAAACTACTACAAATATTTACACTCAAAATGGGAATCAATCAATGAGCAATTAAACAGAACACTGTTAAAAATTCAATATTTAACTTATTATATAAGTATATTGGATGTTATTTTATTGCAGAAAACAATGATAAATTATAACTCACAAGAAGAAATGATTTGACAAAATAAATTACAACAGTTTGAGATTTTAATTAAATACTTGATGAAAACCAATTGGAGAATAACCAATAAATAAATGAATCTTTAGCAATAAATAAATGAAAACTTTTATTGTTACATATGAAAACTTAAAATGATCAGAAAATCATTATTGGATATCAATAAAGAAGTCGCTGAAATAATTTATCATGGATACAAAATTAGGCAAATACTATAATAGAATTTTATAAACCTTAAATTTTTGATAACTAAACTTTTTTTTAAAAAAAATTTGGATAGAACAATTTTACAAATAAATTTACATCAATAAAACATTTATTTTAAATATCAATGAACACAACTTAAAACACAGAATATATTATTTTCAAACTAAAATTAAATTTTACCTCTATTCATGCCATTTTCAGTTTCATAAAATAACGAGAAGGTTAAAGAAAATTAGTAATTTCAAATTTTAATGAGTGAAAAACTTACTACTAAAATCGAAACACAAAGTTGTCAGTTTTATTAAGTAAAAATAATGTATAGATTGATTGATATAGTAAACGATATATAAAGATATACGTTAGGTAAACATATTCCAATACTGAATTTAATATATTTTTAATGGATAAGAAAGGATAATTTCAAGTGTTAAAACTTTACCTAACATGAAATATAAAAACAATTAATAGACAATTAATTTATTTCATTATTATTAGACAATAATTTAAACAATTAATAGAAACATATTTGAAACAATTTCTCTTGTTCATCATTGTATAAAATGAATTTTTCTTTTGGATTAAATAGAAACTTATAAAAACTTCAAAATATTTTACCGGCAAAAGTGTTCGCAAAAAACGTAATATTAATTTTTGGAGATAAATTTTTTAAAAAAAAAATCTGAATAACATATAGAAATGAACAAGAGATACCATAAATTCCAAAATATTATCGAATAATTCACTTCAAAAGAAATTTTTATTAATTAATCACCATAACATTCGTACCAGATTCAAAATTCCGAAACCGATACCACGACTGGTTCCATCGGACATCCCATAAACTCTATATTGAAAAACAGTTACAGTGAAATTTTCATTACGAAATATTTGTTATAGAATATACTGAAGTGTGATTTATTTTGCTTTAGAAAAGACCAAATGTAGTTTTTCATCATTAATGATATTTTACAATCCTCAAAAATTTGTCTTAATGTTTTCTTAGAATTTTAAACGATATGATAGATGTTCTTGAATATGAATATCAAACTGTTGTCTTCATGGTATATTTTTAAAAATATTCGGAAATATATTTGAATAATAACATTTTACAGCAACAATCATTAATGGCTATCCGATAATCTTCTATTGATGCTTAGAAATAAATTATAAATATTTATTTATTCAGTTTTCTATAAGAATCTAAAAAATCTAATATACGAAATTTTACAAATTAAATCATTATTGAATGCAATGATTTTTTAAAAGAATCGAAAATCATTTAACTAATTCTTATCAACTGTTCTTTGTCAAATAAACTAGAATTTCATTGATATTTATAATTTTTTAAGTCAAATTAGAAATGGCCAATGGTTTATTGGCAATGATTTGGAATGCATTCTAAAAAAGAAAACAAAATCTCTATATTATAGAAAGATGTATAAGTTTAAAAGGACATTTACTGGTTCCGGACTCGCACTAACTGTAAAGAAGAGCAATACTGACTAAGATGTTAGAGAGACATGAACGAAGATGTTAGAAAATTTTTAAAAAAGAAGGAGCAATAAAAATTGCTTGGGAGCAAATTACATGCTATTAAGTTTGTATTTTATATAATTAGCTGAATAAATTTTTGAAAAAAAGCGTAACATATAATGAGTTTTTATCTTTGGTGTCCAAAATAATGGAAAACTCATAAAAAGAACAGCTTTGTACCTTATAGAATTTTGGAGCACATTTGGTAGATAAAATTACTAATCCTCCTTGAAATGGACATATGCATGTTCTGTAAGTTTATCACTTTACAGAACTTGCATATACACTGCTGGCCACCGTAAATGCAACATCCTGAAGGAAGCATACAAATGACATGAAATTTACAAGTGGATGTGAAATATGCAAATGATAGGACGCAGAAACACAGATGTCTTTGCAGCCCATGGTGCGATGAAAGAAGGATGTGGACGGCAGAATGGAATGAAACTATCTTCATTGACGAGTCACGCTTCTGTTGGCAACATCACAATGGTCACATTTGAGTTTGGAGACACCGTGGAGAGAGGATGCTGAACAGCTGCGTTAAGCACGCCACACTAGTCCTGCTCCGGGTATTATGGTACAGGGCGGTATTGGATATCACTCTCGCTCTCCACTAGTACGCATTGCAGTTACGTTAAACAGCCACAGCTACATCTCCAAGGTGTTAGAGTCAGTTGTCCTTCCTTACTTTCAGGGCTTGTCTACAGCCATACTTCAACAGGATAATGCATGGCCACACGTGGCACGCATTGCTCAAGGGTTCTTCGTCAATCACCAAATAGAATTGCTTCCATAGCCGGCTCGCTCTCCGGATCTTCACCGATAGAAAACATGTGATCCATGGTTGCTCAACGATTGGCCCAGATTATATTCCCAGTTGCCACACCAGATCAACTTTTGCAACGTGTGGAAGCTGCTTCATCTGCTGTACCCCAAGAACACATCGAAAGTCTCTTCAAGTCAAAGCCGAGACGTGTAGCAGCGGTGATCTCCAACAACGTCGTCTATTCTGGCTACTGATTTTGGCAGGAACCGCATTTCACAGAAGTCTATAAATCTAATCATTTGATACTTGGTCGACATGCTATCTACAAAATAAATTTTGTTGTGATATCTCTTGTCTATCTTGGTGTTGCAATTAGGGTGGCCAGCAGTGTTACGTGATGGAATGTTGTACCATTCCTCATACAGAAACTGTTCTCCTTTCCGGAGATGCAGGGGTAAGATACGGGGTCTCACTCTGGGATGTTTAAATCTGATGACTGGGTAGGCCATGGAAGATGTGCGAATAAATCCCAATGTTCCCCAGACCATGACTGGATAGCTTGACTATGATGGATTAGGGAGTTATCATCTTGATAGCTGCAGTCTCCAGACGGAGACAATGCCTGCGCCTCAGAATGCAATTGGCAAGTCAATGCTTGTAACTTGTCCACGTGAGGTGACAAGTTCAAACCATGAGAT
>JAPDSC010057853.1:0-10470 GCA_026290005.1 Latrodectus geometricus
TGTGGGTGGAAGGTGATCCTCCCTGACTGGACCGTGACATTCCAGACTATTATTCTCTAAGCTCACGCTTGGTCACTCCGATTTTTCACAGACATTCTCCAACTCATCAAGTGATTCTGCATCCATCAAGGTCTGGTCACCCCACTTTTCAATAATTGACTGTTCCCCCTCCCCTGTTCGGGGGGAAGCAGTGGAAGGATAAAAAAGATTTCTCATAGGAGGTGTTTTAATCTTACACACACACATACCACTATAATTTCATTGGGCACGATTATTGTATAAAATGCACCCATAATTAGGTTACTTTAGTCAAAAATCACACGTTGGGTACAAATTTTGTAAAATGCAGCCCTTAAGGTAGCGTTGGCATTTATATTTTTATTAATATATTTTAGGAGAAAAACTCCATAAACTTATTTCTACATCTAATTACAATTGCGTGCCTTTCAAAATAGTGTAAGGTGCAAAAACAAAATAAAAAAATCCAAATATAGTGAAATTATTAGAATTCTCTAGTATAAAAATTATAAAGTATACTATGGGTTCATTTTATTACAAAAAAAAAAAAAAAATTATTTTCAGAAATAACTATTTATTTTTACGATTCCTTCGAGATTGCATGAGATTTGATGTACTTAATGATATGTACAGCCTTCAGGTCAAATTTTGCAATGCCTGGAATTTAAAAACTAAAATAAATAATTACGTTGTATTTTAATAAGATTTCTCCTATAGGAGGTGATATAATCTCTCAAACCCATCTATAAATTCAATGGGCACAATTATTGTATAAAATTTCTTAGGTGCTTTTTTATATAATTGTACTCATAATTAAGGGGCATATTACAACATTCACACTAGTTTAAATGTAGTATCTGCACCTTTTAAGGTACTGCTTTCATTAATAATATTAATAAAATTATATCTTAGGAGAAAATCCCCATAAATTTACATGTGATCACATTTGCACGCCTTTCAAAATAGTGTAAAATTTGAAACCAAAATATACGGTATAAATTCAAATTATTGGCTTATTTAGTATAAAATTCACTTTTTAAAGTATTCTATGGTTTCATTTTGTTACAAAAAATAAATATTTTCAGAACAAAAATATGTATTTATTTTTGTTACGCATTACTTGACTGTTGACTTCGAGATTGTATGAGATTTGACGTATTTTCTAAAATTTGCAGCCTTAGGAAATGTCAATTTTTGCAATGCCTGGAATCTTTTTCATCTCTATAGACTAAAAAATATTTATTACGCCATTAGTTTAATGAAATTTCCTATAGGAGGTGCGTTAAACAGATTCACCACTATAATATGGTTTACAGCCATAGGAAATGTCGATTTTTACAATGCCTGGAATCTTTTTTTTTTTTTTTTTTTTTTTTTCCCTCAAAAAAATAAAAAATATTCGTTACGTTTGTAATAAGATTTCCCCTAAAGTAGCTTTAATCTCTCCCACACATACCACTATAAATGCCTTGGGCTAGATTATTGTATAAAATTTTTAAATATATAAAATGCACCCATAATTATCGTGCATTTTACAAGATTCCCACGTTGGGTGCAAATGTTGTAAAATGCAATCCTTAAAGTACTGCTAGAATATTATGATGTTATTTTAGGAGAAAACCTCATAAATTGAGTTCTACATAAGATGACAATTGAGCGCCTTTCAAAATAGCGTAAAAGCCAATAAAACTAAAATATCCAGTATATTTAAGTTATTAGATTTATTAAATATAAAATGCACTTTTTAAAGTATCCTTTGGGTACATTTTGTTACAAAAAAAAAAATAAAGATTTCATATCTGATCTATGCAAAAGAGAGTGATGTTTTTGGTGGCATTCGATACATTTAGATTTAAATAGGCATTCGTTTAATTTATGTGATGAATTCAGACAGTTCAAACACAGATTTTTAGATTTAAAAAATTAAACTTTTCAAATACTTTCATTTTCAAAAATAATTCACATTTATATAAGGAATGATTTGAATCACAAAGAAGGTATTACTGTGAAGCAGATTTAATCAAAAAAGTTTTAGGTTTGTAAGATGGAGATGAGTTTTTTCCGTTAATATTAATAGTGTTTGAAAAGTTGGTTTTCGAATCAAAACAAGCAGCTTTTAAATTTTCTAATATTTGTTATCGTTTTTCTAAAAAATTGATAAAAGCATCCCAAATAAGCACTTCATGATAATCAACAGTTAATTGATATTGTCTATGAGTTTCTTTATCCAGTTTAGCACAAATTAAATTTATCAACAAAATATCAATAAATTTATAACGCTTAAATTCAAATGCTTTCAAAGATCGAATGTTTTTCTGCAAATTATCGGTGAGCATGCGAAGTTCTAAAGGGTGTTTTCTAATTAATGGCTTGCAATCAATTATATTTTGTACATGATTTTCAATAATGAGTTTGGTATTCTCGTAACGAAGCGTGAGATCTTTAAGCAACGACTCATATTTATAATTTGGTGACTAAACCTGTTTTGCAGCACCTTTAAGACAAGCATTTAAATAGTAAAACTTCTGAGAGTCTGATAATGTTAAATTATTTTCTATTACATTTTGAAACTGTTGCTTAAAAGAGCTCCAGTTATAAAATTGACCATCAAATTGTGGTAAGGGAATTTCAGGTAAACGAACACCTTTCTAACAAATAGAACATTATTTTCAATTTCAATAGATTTGAAAAGAAAAAGTTTTGCACTGACCTGAAATTCTTGAATATCTTCATTAATTTTATCCAGTATTTTTTCAGCTTCTTTAAATTCATCGTCATTTTCGATTTCAAAATATTCATTTTTGGCGACTTCAAATTTGTTTTTATATCCTCCAATGAAGCTACAACTTTTCGAAGTGCAGTTTCTTCTAAATCTCCCAGTGGTTTCAAAATATTCATTTTTAGCGACTTCAAATTTGTTTTTTATATCCTCCAATGAATCTAGAACTGTTCGAAATGCAGTTTCTTCTAAATCTCCCAGTGGTTTCGAGGAAAGTTTAGTTAATTGGGCTTGAATACTGCTGCGTTTTCGATTTAATGACTTGATAGACGGTATAATTTCTAATTTGTTCTCCGGCTAAGACAATCCAAAAGATGTAGTGTAAAAAGTCAAGAATAATTAGTCGAATTTATATTCACTATTTTTTTATAATTACTTACAAAGAAACTTAAAGTACTATTATAATGAAATTCAAATACACAAGAGTATATCGAAAATCTATACGAAGTAATAACGGTAAGATGATTGATCTTGAGTTTTTGTTTTTTATAGCTTTTTGGGGTTGTTGGAGCGCTTGGTGAAAGGAATAAAGGCCGATAAGATTCAAAGCGCTGGCGCTAACAGCCGTGATTTCAAATCCTGACACAAACAAAAATCTGTCGTTTTCTCTAATGTAAATGGCGGTAAGGGGTAAGTTATATATGTTGTGGTCACAATGTCCTCCATATGAAATGATAATTCCTGGGTTGGTTGTGTTTTGTGGCGCAAGGTCCAAGAAAGACAAGCTGCGCCATATACTAATAAATCTGGGGGTGGTTGGCAATGTATTGAGGAGTCTTCTAGACTTTCAGCCGGCTGCTTATATTAAACTGGTAGAGCCCAACTCAAGGCTAGGTATATGATGCAACAACAGAGATTTAATATTTTTCAGTTTATTATTTGTCATTGCTTATATGACAGATAACATGTATATATGTGTGTTTTAATATTTTAAAGTTACAATTTAAATATAACATTCTAATTTGCGATATTTTGGAATATTTTTATGTTACTTAATCACATATGATTCTTACAATGAAAATTTTCAATGACTTATTAAAATCCTTATTTTATTTGTCCGGAATACATCAGAATGTTAATCTCTGCTTTCAAATGCTTATATATTGTTAAGTGCATATTACTAATATATAGAGTAACTTGAATTCCTGTATTAACTGGCTAAATCAAAAATTTTCCTTGCGTTAATTTAGTAATTTACGCATTAACATTTTCCGTAAAAACTTAAGTTGTTTTTCGAAGTTTATTTTTTCAAATTATTTATATATATCGATATATTTTTATTGAATTGGCTTGATTGCTTATAATTCATAAAAAGAAATAAATAATGTGTAGATTTTCTGTATTGTAACTATATCAGCCATTTCTTCTCGGCCATTGTCCTCCCTCTTCCAGCATTGATCATTCCAAAATCTTTTTCAATGTTGTCTAACCAGAGAGACGGTATTGATTTTTACGGACCTCCAGAGCAAAAGTTCAATCTCCTGTGGGATAAGCGTACCTGAAAAACTAGTAAATCTATGGTCCACCGAATGTGTGGTTTCTTTTGGGCTCCATCTGGTTTCGAAAGCCACTTTTTTTATAGGTTCGCTGTCATTCGAGATGTATAGGTGCTTTAACCATCTAATGGGATTAGATTGAATGACATACCGGCAGCTCACAGAATCTCTTATAAAGCGCAAAACTGCAAAGGATGCTGCACTTTTTAAACCATTTAATTACTTACAGTTTTTAATTGATTTTATTGATTAAAACAACTAATTTATTTATTATTTCATAAAACTTGAATTTTTTTAAAGAAAAATAAATAAAATAATACTAATATAAGTATACAGAAATGCTGTTGTTATTTATATCTTTTCAGTATTCATTTCGCATTAATCATTCATGAAGAATGATTAATACAGATTATCTGAGTAATTTAAAGATTGTACTCTAAGTTATTTTGAGAAATGAAACGAATAACTATATTTAACGGATCCCCCTAGTTAAATTAATTATATAGATTGTCCAGGTAATCTGCGCTTACCTGGACAGTCTATATAATTAACTTCTGGACTTCATTGTTAACACATACACACACATATACATTTCCAACCCCAGAGAGTAATTAAAGTAAGGAAAGCACGCACACATACACACTCATGGTTCAAATTTTAACTAAACAGATTTGTAATTTTATATATGATAAAACAAAACTCTAATAAGTGTAAAAAACTTATCTGGGCATTTTTCAAAGGGTATAATAATAGAGAAAAAACATGAAATAGGCTCAAGCATAAACGTATTTTTTTCCCATTAACTAACAGTATTTAGCTTTCCTCTACATAAAAATTTCTTGTATTGCAAAATATTGATTATTTTTAATTAAGGAAAAAAATTGCTGCCCTTCCATTTTGGGACGGAATAAGACAATTATCTGTAACACCACCAGTGATTTTTTTTTTAACATAAAAGCAGGCTTGTGATACCTAACCGACAAAACGAATAATAACTCTTAATCCTTTCACGGAATTCCAAACAAGAGATTGTTTATAAATAAAAAAAGAATATTTTATTTCCATTGCTTTGTTAAGTGATTTGAGAGTGAAAATTTGCCAAAAGCCTCTCAAAATCGAAGAGTTTTAAAAAATTCCAATTCAACTTTCATAATTTTTGATTAAGCGAGGTTATTATAGTCTGCTTCATTATTTTTGAGCTTTATGAAGAAATCTGAACAAAAGAGGCAATATGAAAGGATTCTATTCAGAGTAGACAAAGAATAGAAAATTTAAAAAAAATACATTTAACTCAATCGGAAAATTATAAAAATGTTTTTAAAAAAATTATCAACTTCTTCACGCCAAAAATGATTTTCTCTTATTAATGATGATTATTATTATATTTTCAAATAGCACATCTTTATCAAAAAATCAATTGATAAAAAAAGCCTAAGAATTGAAAATTTTTTTTTATGTATTTAGTGAAATAGCATAAAGTTTGTAGCCCTTTCTCCGTATACTTGGGCGGTCCTCCGGATAGCCCACCCTCAACTCACCTGTTATCTCATCGTAGTTATCGAATCACTGATTTTACCTGGCGTCTGTACCTATCATGGATCTAGTTTCGTTAGGGAGGGAGTTGTTAGTATTTTTTCAAGAGCTGTCTTGCGCAATGTGTGCATAATGCAGTATTACCTAATTCAGCGCAGATCCTTTTAGAATAAGAATTAAATAAACATCTCAAATGGAAATTTGTCAAAATGGGCACCTCAATCGGTAATTAAGAATTCGCCAGTACTTCTGAAGTGCAATTTGTTGCAGGACAATAAACTTCCTGACCAACAAAATTTTTCTGAACAACGAAATTGTAAATAGGAATAAAAAATAATTTATAGATAGGTATGTTTTTTCCAGCCTTTTTTTTATTCTAAGTTTAATATTTTATTAGTCATGAATAATTTTTATTCATATTAGACTGATCTATATGTAAGATTTCTGGATTTTAAATTAAAACTATTAATATCATCGTTTAGGGATGGAATAAAATTCGAACAACCAAAAACTTAAACTAAATGGGTCCCAACAAAGACACTGACACTTTCTAAATGAATTAAAGGTTAAAAAAATATTTAACAAAAGAAAAATAATCACAAATTCCTTAGGTTGTTAAAACGTCTTTATGTGAGAAACAAGATATTCCTACAACTACCAAAACTAAGAAAGACTAGCTATATAAAAAATATAAATTGCAACGACGATCAGCGCCTTCTTGCGTTCAAACAGAATCAAATGGAGTACTTTGGTTTGATGATTTCTTCGGTGATTTTAAGTGTTTTGTTACAATTTTCGGTAAATAAACTCTTTTAATTTTATTTATAACAATTTAATGTTTCTGAATGTCAAGAGTTGTGAAAAATGTTAACATAACTTATGGATTGAAGAATTTGTGCTCCATACAGACTGCAAATAAATGTGTTACCTAAATTAATGAATACAATAAGAGAGAGAGAGTGAAAATTTCTTGACATCAAATCACACATTGTGCTATTAATAATTTTCAAAATAATTCAATCATAAAACTGCAATATCATGAATACTTCTCAATTGAATAAAAAAATAAAAGCTGCCTAACTTAGTACACTTAATATTTGCGTTTGGTTGAAAATTTAACATTTATATCCTTACAAAAAACTTAGAAAATATTTTTAAAAAACTAATTTTTATTTATTATTTTTTTGATAATTCTGAATTTCATCTTAGATAAAAAATAGTTAATTCTTGCTTTCTTGTTCTTATAATTAATTTATACGAAATTCCTCCAGCGTGGCAAATATTAAAATTTAGAATAACTTTTTATGCCTATACATTTTCCAACATATGCGTTTGTATTTGCTATTTAACAAAATCTCAGAGTTAATGAGATTAATATCTGGATTTAATAATGGATGACATATAATTCAACCAAAAGGCAAAGTAGACAAAAGTTAGGCGCTTCTTTATTTTCTTCAACTCTCTCAATCACAATAAATAACAATATTCATTTATTATTATTTTTTTTTAAAAAAGGAGATGAAAGATGTCCTTTCTATAAACTAGATTGAGTGAAAGTTGAGAAAAGTTTTCTTTGAGAAATAGAGAACTCAAAACTACCAACTTTCTCACCTAATATAGTATCTTCATGATATAAAAAGTTATCAACAATACGAAACTTATTAAACTCGTTTACGGCCATCTTGCCAACAAGAAGTAAGCTGGAGTTATTTTCCTGTTAATTTCGAAACTTTTCAGAGTCTGTGACATATCATTATTGTTAATATAAGTCTCTTGGGATCGGGTAACTAAATTTTCAGATATCGTAGGGCAACATTTAACAGTTCGTTATCGAAAGTTTTAATTACATTTTTATTTTTACTTTCATTTAAAACATTACTTAATCGATTTTATTATCAGATAGCATGTCAGTACTCAAATTATCTTGAAATATAATAATATCCAAATTATTTTTATGAAACATATCCACGTTCTAATTATTGTCGTGCAAATTATCGAAATCAGAATGTCTTCTATGGCATCACATTTTAATTTAAAATTATCATCATTCAATTTACCATTTTCGATTTCATTATCATGCAAGTTAATACTATGTACAATTTCGATTTCATTACATCTTAAATAATTACCATTAATATCAAATTTTAATTCATTTAGTGTACTTAAAGATATAAACAAATCATTTGATAAATTATCAATCTTTGCACATGTAACATTAATTGGTTCATCAAAATTTACACAATCTTCAAACTCAGTTAAAAGCAAATTAATTTATGGTGTTTTAAAACTCTGGCCAAAAGCACATGTTAAAAGTACAATACCATGAGAAGTTATATACTTTCCTGAGACTAAATTATTCCTTATTACAAAAATTAGTGTTCCCGTGTCAGCTATTGGATTTATAATGTTTGAATAAATCTTTAATTTAATTATTGCTAATGAGTCAATGTAATTTCGCTTATTATTATCCTGCTTTCCATTTAACAATTTGTTTGATAAAATTCGAACGACCAAAATATTTTCATTTATTTCTTTTTCTTCCTTATGCACGAGCAACAAAGATACATGATATAACGAGATTTACAAAGAGAACACTTTTGTTTTGATTTGCTGTTCATCTTGCGGAAATTTTCTGCATAATAAATAAAACAATGATTATAAAAACTGGCGTCAGCGAACAACTTTCTTTAATCATATTAATAAAAAAGTTTTAAAAAGAAGTCTTAGAGATAGGGGCCGTTGTAACAATATTTATCGCTTTTGTTTTTCATTGAGGCTTGGGCTCGAATTGGGAATAAGTTGAATCTTTGATTCCGGTACAATGATGATACTCACTTAGTTTTGCTTATTTCAGAATCAAAAAAATTCAGTGACGCCATTGTTTCTCTACTTTTTATTTTGATTTTCAAAAAATTCAATGAGTTTTGAACATAGAAATTATGATTTTCCTTACGGGATTGCTCAAGTGTTATATCTTTTGGTACACACTTCATTAATAACGGATATAACAATTTTCCAAAGGTTTCGGTTTTTATGTTTAAAAAATTTAGTGACCTTATCTGTCTATTGCAGGTGTCAACTAATTTTCTCAAAGACATACTATCATTTGAGTTTCGAACAACTTATAAAGTTAATAATTTCTGCATATACATATTAATTAGGAAGTCTTTCTTAATTACTAAATCTTTCTGACAATAAAGAAAAATCTTCTATTATCTTTAATGCGTTCGTTACCTCCTAGTAAACTTAATAAATAGTTAAATTTGTCAATTTTTGACAGGTTTGGGTTTTCGGCTATAGATGTATTAAAAGAATTGTTTGTCATTCATAAGAGTTTCCATAATATTTCGAAACAGATATTTTAGCCAGCATTATTTATCTGACATTTTGAGATTATCATATTTAACTTATAATAGTTGCTCTTCGACATTTTCACTGACATTATCATTAATAGCAACATCAATAACAGATATTGTTCTAGTGATGACGGTTCGAACGATTTTCCATTCTTTCTTCAGTTTTATAATTATTTATTTTGTTTTCCTCCTCCATTCGTACACTTTAAAAATTAAATTAAATGCTTCTTACTTTGTGAATAATAAATTATCTTTATTATTAATGCTTACATCCGCCTTTTTTTCCCAAAGATTGTATCGCCGCCTGCACTACGCCTTAAATTTCTAAATTTCACCTTAAATTCCTCAAATTCTAAAAATATTCTTATGTAATTATACTATATTCAATAAATTCAAAGTTTGGTTTAATGCTTAAAGTTCACAAAAAGTTATGCTTGTTAGATTACATTACATTTCTGAAAGTTATATAACTTGATTTCAAGTTTCATAAATAAATGAAAATGCTTATATTTTATTAGCGTGCTTTTTATTTACTTGAAAATTCAGGAAACGTTTTCTGAAAAAATATTAGTGTGAACTTTATCAAAATTTTAAAAATGATATCAGTTTAAATCTGGAATTATATTCATTATCCTTATTTAAAATTGAAATTTCTCAAATACTTGTGCATGAATTTAATACAATTAAAATATTCAAAAAGTATGATAGAAAAAAACTATAGCGTATGTTAGACATCAAAATAAATAATTACCCTTAATGCAAAAATTGTGTGTCTGTATTTAAGCCATCAAAATAAAGAGTTGTCATCAATAAAAACTTTTCATACATTTTTTTAGCCATATCTATGAACTGCAAACATCCGTAAAACTTTCAAGCATCCACGCCGATGACTGAGCATACCAAAGCTCTATCTCCCTTTGTTTAGTGGTAGTTGGGACTGAACCTAGAACCTTCGGCTGTGAAGAATGCAGTCCTACCACTTAATTACGGTGGGCTCATTAACTGGCTTATAAGTCTTTTCATAATTTGCTGAAATTAAATATTTAAAATTATTATCATATTATAATTTATTAAAAGTGAGAAAAAAATTGCTATTAACAGAACACTTTTATCACTATCATATTAAAAAATGACAATAAATCAGAATGCTTTAATGAAAATATGGCTAAGCAATTTCTTTCCTGTTTATATATGCATATTCATTATACAGGGTGATTCAGCTCGTCGGTGACAAACTTTGAGGATTGATAGAGCACACCTAGACGAACATTTTTGAATAGGGAATGTA
>JAPDSC010057855.1:0-10656 GCA_026290005.1 Latrodectus geometricus
GAAAATTTGAACAAGATATATATAGAGAGAGGGAGCGTGTAACTGATAGTAGGAATTGGAAAAAAAAAAATCCCTAAATTGAATGTCCGAAGAGAATTTTTGTCCAGGATTGAATTGGAAACGGCTGCATGAAGAGGGTTGAAACTTATTATCAAAATGTCCATCCTTGGCTTACTAAATAACTATGCATGTTTCATTTCGAAATTCTGTGATTTCAGCATTTATTAATTTAAAACATAAATCAACGCTGATTTGGAATCCTTGAAAACTTGTTTATAATGCTATGTAACATTTCGCTCTGGAGCTCACCATGTTTTAAGAAAAAACCATATTGTTATTTCGCTCCTATAAAAATTGTCCTACATGCATAATTTGAAGAAGAGGAAAATCTACACGACAGGGATTCACCCTTTATTCTTTATTTCTACGATAAAACTTTTTTTAAAAAATTAATGCTGTTTTCTATTTTTTTTTTGTTGTATGCCCCTTAAGCCCTGATAGTGGCCTTATTGTGTCAGGGAGGTATTCCGGCGAGGAGTAGGTGATGTATGCGGGAAGTTTTTCAATCCTGGCAGGGCCACCCTAGGCGTAAAGGCTACTCCATTTTTCTCAGCGCACTGAGGCAAGCAACAGTGCAAATTTAGTCTTTTACCCTCAGTTGCACCAGGCCTTGGACAACAGAAGCTGTCCCCCAAACCCTTTACTATGAGCGTTATTTCTTATTACATCTAATGACCACTTTCGTGGCCTTAAATTTGATGGGAAATTTAAGTTCTATTCTACATGTATTACAAGCAGAGTTAACTAGGCAGTTAATTTTCTGTATGGGATTTACTAAAGAGGTTTTCCTGTCGAATCCCCTGCTGTTTTGTTGATTTTATGAGGGTTGAGGTACTCGTGGACTTGGTGTAGCAATGTTACACCAAATGGGATCGGAAACAACTGCACAACAGCACTTTTTTTGGATTATTGAAAAAAAGTATTGCTTTCTGTCCTAGTCAACGAAAGTGATTTCGTTTTTCCCGATACGTCACTAGTGCGGAATACATTAGAAAAGACGTTGAAAAGAGTCTCGATTTCAAAATTCAATTAATAACTAAAGGGAAGTTTTCAAGGATTCTACAGCTCATTTGATTTGCTTTTTACTAATCTGTAAGCGAGATTTAATTATATGATGCACAACATCGTTTAGGGACATAATAAATTAAATTATTTTGTATACAACTGTAGAACCCATTTAAATTGAATCTTCAGTCAGAAATGATATCTTCTTAATGTTTTTTCTTTCAATTTTGGTATGCTATATAGAAAAAAAAAACTAATGTAAAATTATTTTGTTCCAAAGGAAAAAGAAAACTTTTAATATAAAGTACACGATTAGCAAAGTTTAAGTAGACATTTTTAACTAGTAATATCTGAACTCAATAGGCATGTGTGTATTTATATGCAACATTTTATTAGTTACAAATGTAATACATTACAACATTTATCTTAAAAGTGCATTTTACATTAAAAATTTTAACCTACTGAATATACAGGATAAAAGCTTGAAATTAGACAGAAAGTTTACTTTCTTCAGAAAGCTAAAGAACCAAACAGAATAAATTCTATTAAAAGCTAATTTTCTTTAGGATAAAAAATTATCGCAATATAACTTCTCAGAAAGCTTGTTTATTATTTTACAATTTTTTTATTACTTTGACATTACGTAATACCCAATTGATAGCCGAATCGTTTGCGCTCTGGTTTTCGGTTCAAAAGTTCGTGGGTTCTAATTTCTTTAAGTAAACACGGGTGTCACAATCCCGAGGTATCCCAGTGATCTGTCCTCTTCTTTCTTTTCCCCTCTCCTCTCTTCTGCTTTTTTTCCTTTTCTCCCTCAATGTGGTTGCCTCTGATGAGGTTGAGGGCTTCCCTTGAGCAGCTGTCGCCGCTCTGTTGCTCATAGCTACTCTTGGGGACTAAATCACCCACGTGTTTGCCGTGCGTGGAGACCCGTGTCCCTGGAAAGGAGGGTCCTGGTAATTGAGGCCCCCAGAGACCAACACATTACTTTGGCCTCTGCTTCAGGTAAACGGGAGGTGTGCTGTGGTCCTCAGCACATCAATCGGCTTTATGGATCAAGCGATCGGTACATCTGCTGGATGACTCGTTAAGGGTGGAGGCCATCACAGGGATGTACTGTGAGCGTATAGGATCTGGCTAGCACTGGTGCAGCTGGTCTGCATCCCCTTGTTGGACTCGGTGGTGGGTGGTGCGGTCAGGTCCCGAAATTTTAAATTTTCTTAAATGGAGAATAAAAATTTTTCTTCTCTCCCTCGGGAGCAACTTTTGGAAAACAAAACCTCTAAATATTATGTAATAAAGAGAAAGGAGGGTTCCTTTGAAAATGTGTCCCCCTTTCTCATACACAAAGGAATATCGGGATTAGTCGGGGAAGTAAAAAGTATCCGTAAGTTGCGTTCGGGTGACTTACTAGTAGAAGCTGCTAACTCCACGCAAGCAGCAATGCTAAATAAGATGAGGTCGTTAGCGAACATTGAGGTAACTGTATCGCCTCACAATAACTTAAATTTTTCTCAAGGTGTGATTTCGGCAAGGGATTTGTTGTTCTCGCCGACAGATGAGATTCTGGAAAACTTGCAAAGTCAGAAGGTCTGTGCGGTCAAACGCATTACTGTCAGAAGAGATGGTAAAGTTATCGAAACTAAGCATCTCATTCTGACTTTTGCGACGCCAGACCTCCCAGACAATATTAAAGTTGCATACCTAAATCTACCTGTCCGGCCTTATATACCGAATCCCTTGAGATGTTTTCAGTGCCAACGTTTTGGGCACTCGAGAAATGCTTGCAGGGGCAAACTGACTTGCGCTCGCTGCGCAGCAGTGGGCCACGATAATTCGACCTGCACAGCAAAGGAGGTGTGTGTCAACTGTAAAGGTGACCATCCCTCCTATTCTCGTAGCTGTCCTCAATGGGTACTCGAAAAAGAAATTACCACCTTGAAGGTGAAAAATAAAGTTTCTTACCCTGAGGCTAGAAAAATAGTTACTTCTCGCACACCGCAACCTGGAATGAGTTATGCAGCTGCTGCAAAAAAAGTCACCAGAACTATTAGCACTCAAACGGATACTATGTCACTCCCTGTTACAAGATTACCCCAAACTAACATTGAAAGGCCAAAATCTACATCTCCAATCATTAGAAGAGCTCCTTTGGCAAAATCCAGAGGAGTTAAATCCTCTAAATTAAAATCTGCAAAGGAGGGTTTCCGCAAATCCTCCTTATCCACCCGTAGAGCCATGACCCTGGAGGCTGATGCTGTCTCTCTTCATCCTTCGGACGATAATTTATCGTTCGAGGAAATGATCGAGGACTCGCCTTCCAGCTCCGGGGGAGGAGCTTTTCTATTTAACAAATAACTTCCTTTGTTTCTTGGAACTGCCATGGTTTAAGATCACATCTTGATGACATCAAGTCTATTTCATCAGCTCATAACCCCGCATGCATAGCACTTCAGGAGACCTTCCTGAAATCTAACAATAACATTTCTATGCGTGGGTTTCAATGCTTCAGAAAAGACTGTGGTGACGATGGAGCAGTGTCTGGAGGTGTTTGTATATTAACATCGAATAACTTCCCCAGCACTGTCCATCCATTAAATACTACTCTACAGGCTGTAGCTATAAGAATACATACAACGTGCTTGATTACAGTCTGTAGTTTATATTTGCCCCAACCGATGTCATCCGCCAAGAAGAACTGGATAAAATAGTTGATCAGCTGCCTACACCATTTTTGTTAATAGGTGACTTTAACGGACATAATTCTTTGTGGGGAAGTAGTGATACGAATTCTCGCGGTCATCAGATAGAGCAGTTTATTTCTGATAACTGTCTCTGTCTGATAAATACCGACGAGAAAACATATTTCCACACACCCACAAGAACATTTCATTCTCTCGATCTCGCCATTTGTACACCCTCACTTCTGCCATTGTTAAATTTAACAGTGGGGAATGATCTGCATAATAGCGATCATTTCCCTCTTGTCATCTCCCAGGCTGGAAGTACTAGTGTAGAACAACGTCTACCTACGTACGTGTACAGTCGGGCAGATTGGCTTTTATTTACACAATTGGCAGTTGTTGATGATAATATGGTCATGATCGATGATATTGATAATGCCGTTAAAAAAGTCACCGAAACAATTATAAGTGCAGCTGATACTTCTATACCTAAAAGTTCTTCTACAACAAAAAGGCGTTGCAAACCATGGTGGAACAAAGAATGTCAACAAACATATAAAAAACAAAGGAAATTATGGGGGTTGTTTCGGAGGTACCCCACAACGGAGAATCTTATTGCCTTTAAGAGAGCAAAAGCATTAGCTCGCAGAGCTCGTCGTCAAAGTCAGAAGGAATCCTGGTCTCGCTATGTCTCTGCGATAACACCTTCCACATCCATCAAGCAGTTATGGAGAAAAGTTAAAGCAGCCAATGGTATCTATACAGAATTTTCAATTCCTGTTTTGAAAACCGGAGCTGCTATATACTCTTCTCCTTTGGATATTGCTAACGTTTTTGGTGAAACATTTGCTAGCATTTCCAGCTCTGACTCTTATAGTCCTTTGTTTTTAAGGACAAAGAGTCGAGCTGAGCAAACACCAATCCGTTTCAACCATAGACAAGCTTTTCCTTACAACTGCGAGTTTCGGATGTTGGAATTGAAGCGAGCATTACAGCAGGCTAACAATACCAGCCCAGGACCAGACGGAATCAGCTATCAAATGCTTCGACATTTAAGTCCAGATTCCCTGTTGAACTTATTATATTTGTTCAATAGGATCTGGACAGAAAATACATTTCCATCCCTTTGGAACGTAGCTATAGTGATTCCGGTCCTTAAACCTGGTAAGGATCCTTCTGAACCTTCAAATTATCGACCAATAGCTCTGACCAGCTGCTTATGTAAGACTCTCGAACGTATGGTCAACGCCCGTCTCGTATATGTCTTAGAAGAAAATAAATGTATTCATGTAAATCAGAGTGGCTTCCGAAAAGGGAGATCCACTCTAGACAACATAACTTATTTAGAAACCCAAATCCGCAACGCTTTTGTGCGGAGAAATCATCTGGTTTCCATCTTCTTCGACATCGAGAAGGCATACGACCGTACGTGGCGATATGGTATTCTCCGTAAATTATATGATTTTGGCTTTCGGGGTAATCTTCCGATATTCCTTCAGAATTTCTTACGCTCCCGAGTTTTTAAAGTTCGTATTGGACACTTTTTGTCCAATACTTTTAATCAAGCCGAGGGTGTTCCCCAAGGCTCAATTTTAAGTGTAACCATTTTTAATTTATTCATCTGTGGCATTCTTCATCTTTTATCACCTACTGTTTATGGCACAATGTATGTAGATGACCTGCAAATATCTTGCCAAGGATCGAATATGCGTTTAATTGAGAGGCAACTACAAACATCTGTTAATAAAATAGCTGCATGGTGTGCAGAGAATGGCTTTACGCTATCTCCTAGCAAGAGCTGCTGTGTCCATTTCTGTAGGAAGACCAGTATTCACAATGATCCCGTTATTCATCTAAACAACACTGTAATACCCGTGGTCAACGAGATTAAATTTCTTGGTGTGACATTCGACCGAAAGTTGACCTTTCTTCCGCATGTTTTATATTTGCGGAAGAAGTGCGAGCGATCACTTAATATCCTCAAGGTATTGTCAAATACATCTTGGGGTGCTGATCGCTTGTCACTCCTTCGGGTCTACCAGGCACTTATTTTGTCTCGTATTGACTACGGAAGTGTTGTATATGGATCTGCTAGGTCTTCAGTTTTACTCAGATTGGACACTGTGCATCACTCTGCTTTGAGAATCTGTTCAGGCGCATTCCGCACATCACCCGTCCAGAGTCTTTATGCAATAAGCCAACAATTGCCTTTAGACCTGAGACGGATGCAGCTGTCTCTCAATTATTACGCAAAGGTCATGTCTGACCATCAACATCCTTTACGTTCCTTGGCCATTTCTCCTGCATTAGAGAGACTATATGATGCTCGACTATACAGCATCCAACCTTTTCTCACTCGAACAAAAGAGCAACTCCATTTGACAGACCAACATGATGTCCGTTTTATTAAAACGGACTTACAATCACATCCACCCTGGTACGATCCACAGATAACTATTATTAATCCATTTGCTCAATATACAAAATCGGACACAACCTCAAAATTTTTCCAACAGCTTTATCTATCTCATCGCTGTCAGTATTCATCATACACGCCTGTATTCACGGATGGTTCAAAAACTGCAGGACATGTTGGCTGTGGCATATTTTATGCTGATACCAGTCATGGTTACAGCCTTCATACGTCCTGCTCAGTCTTTACCGCTGAAGCAACGGCTATCTATCAAGTCCTTCAGCTAGCGAATACAGAGCAGTTTCATAAAATCTGCATGTATACTGACAGTTTAAGTGTTTTAGAAGCGTTGGAAAACTATAATAATTGTCATCCAGTTGTGTCCAAGATTTTCGGAGCATTGGATTCCCTTGCTGGCAAGGGTTATGATATCATTTTCTGCTGGATCCCAGGTCATGCGGGTCTTGAGAGAAATGAAAAGGCGGATGCAGCCGCTAAAGCTGCATCGTCTATACTTCATTCAAATGTCCCTCTTTTCGACGTGAGAAGGGTTGTTAAAAGATTTGTAAATTCTCTCTGGCAGGAGTCATTGAGTATGCAGGTCACAAACAAACTGCGTGCCATATTCCCATCTTTCATTCCATCATCAGTTTTATCGTTACGAAGAGCAGATGTCATATTGACTCGCCTTCGTATCGGACACATACGTTTCACACATAGACATTTGTTTTTAAGTGAACTTAACCCATGGTGTGAAACGTGTGATGTACCATATACTGTATCTCATATTTTAATATCATGTCCTGATTTTAACGTTTACCGTTTTAAATATTTTACAACTGACCTTTTAACTATGTATGATTTAGTGGGGGAGCCACCCTACCGGAACCTTTTTTCCTTTTTAAGGGAAATTGGTTTCCTTAATTTTATTTAAATTTTATGAATTTTATTTTACTTTCATATATTTATACTTATTTCAATTTTAAAATTAATATATACAATTATTTTTGTCTTTTAATTTTTTAATGTTGAGTTTGGGTTTTGCCTAAAATCTATGAATAATCTTTAAGGCTTAATTTTGGCGCAGCTTGTCCTCTTTGGACCTTGCACCACAAAACCCAACCCAACAACAACAACAACATCGTGGGTTCTAATCCTATTTTGGGCATGAATGTTTGTAATGGTTCGGAATCCATCTTAAACCGTAAGTCTTAATCTAGTTAGAACTTGTGTGCATAAAAATGACCGTTGAGCGAAAAACAAATTAACCAACCAACATTGATACTGAGTAATATAAAGCTTCACTTCCTAAAGATTTTATGAGGTTTTATTTTATAATATCCATAAACTACATTTATTTTATAATATTCATAAAATATTGCCTTCCAAGAAAACTTTCAACAAATGCCATATTCACGACTCGTAATAAATTGTTCGCATTCCATTTTTATATTAATTTATCGTTAAACTGGGTTAAATTTAAAAATCACGTTTAATACAATATTCGTACTGCTTTACACTCGAAATGGATTTAAGAAATGTTGGTTTTGATGTTAAGACTATTTATTGCTCATTGATATATTTATGTTTCAAATCTTGATAGTTGAACACTGTTACAAGATATTTATTTATAAATAAAAATGAAGATAACAGGATAAATGATAATACGAAAATTATACTCAGAATTATACTTATTGATATTACGAAAGATTGACAAATATATTTGTTGGATATCTAATATAATTTTGCTTATAATTTTAAAACTGATTATGCTTACTCGTTTCCTACAAATCATTTCTTCGCTTATCATTCATCTGGTCGTTTTCAGTCTTTTAGACAAGCACTGACAACAATAGCAAAAATAAATAAATTTAATAAATAAAAGTAAAAAAAAAATATATGAATCAGTTTCCAGTAATAGAGATTGAAAAATGTTCAAATGTTAGTGTAAATGGTACATAAACAAGAAAAGAATGGAAAACAAACAAACTAACAAACAGCCGGCAGACGTATTCAGAAAACAGAAGCATGGCTTCCACCTCCCATTATTCAACATCAGCTGGATAGAACCCTGGCCCTTTTACACTGAAAAACGGTGTCCTACGCATTAATTTAAGAGCGGCTGAACCAGTAAGTTAAACTTTCCAGTTATTTCTAAATATCTTTATATGTTGTTTGATATATTTGTTATATTGTATTGAAACATACATTATAATTCATAAATAGGTCTACATATTGGCAGTAAAATGAAAATAACAAAAAAAAAAAAAAATAAATAAATAAATAAATAAAGTAAAATAAAAAAATAAAAAAAAAAACATTTCTAAAACTTTTATTTTTTGATAGTATAAAAACAACTTCTATATCAGAGGTACAAAGATTATATGATAGAAATATTAATTCCTAAAACGGTAAAAGAAGCGTGTTAGAAGTCACGAGCCACAAAATCTCGTTTTAGAAGGAAGTGTGTCAATTTGAAAGTGGTCAAACGGTGAAGACCAGAATGAATTGGAAATAAGGGGTCAAACCCAGTTGAAAGACACCAGAAATCTTACTTTCTCCAGGGCAAAATTTCAAGATTCTGGTTGGGTTTTGCAAGTTTAAACTAGATACAGCCGCCTCCGTGGTCAAGGTTGTAGGAAGACAAAACATGCAAAACAGATGATCGTTATTTGGCGCCAGCAAATTAAAAGAAAAAAAAAGAAAGAGAAACAGTTATAAGGTTTGTCATTATCAATAAGAGGAAAGAGAAAGTTCAAGCACCTTTAGGTGCAGGATCTTGTAATTTATTTACTTGTGCTGACAAGATTAGAGGAGAGTCCTAGCCATGTTTACATAAAATTCAAGAAATAAACTATAGGAACGTAACAGTTCCACAAATCAAGTGTTGATATTCTTTTAATGCCTATAGCAGTGATTCTTAAGCTTTTTTTTTTATTTTTTTTTTTTTTTTTTTTTTTTTTTATAGCGGCACACATTTTTAACGATTTTAAAATTTGGCGCCACACAAAGAAAAAGATGAGTTTAGAAGTTATTTACTTTTAATGTACTGTGTAAAATAATTTAATAATAATTTTGAACTTAATATAATATGTATTACCAAAGAAGAATTTTTTTTTCTATTCAAGGATTAATTAAAATGAAATAATGATACTTTTAAAGAGAAATTTGAACATAAAATTTTTTGATAATTTCATTTATATTGAGTCATAAAAACAAGAATGTTACTTTCATACCTCTCTTCATTTCTATTTCTATTACTATTATACATTTCTATAATTTAGGACGCAAAAGCACCGCAGACAATGGTTAAGAATCACTAACTTATGATATGTCATGTTTAATAATTACTCTTATTTTTAATTTGTAGTTTTGCCATTTCAGTGAAATTCGTATTAGCATAATATTTATTAAAATAAAAATATTCAGTAGACAAATTTCTAATATGTGAGAAAATATTATTTTTTTCTTAGCGTCAAATTAACGTCAGTGGCAATCAACACAAATTAATGCAAATCTAATTTTGCAAGAAATAAAATAAGGTTTTACTCTTGTATGAGTTCTCTTTCGGCTCGCTCGTTTCTCAAAGCTGCTCATTGTGCTATAACCAGAGTTAAATAAAAAATTTTGTAAACAATTGCTTGTTGAATATATTAATTTTAACTTAAACACAAATGTTTGTATATCAAATTGGAGGTAATTTAATTTAGAATTTAATAACAGAAACAGTATTACAATATCTATATTACAAAAAAAAAAGTTATGAAACTAATAGTAAGATCTATTTTAGATTTGCATTTTTTCAAGTGATACTTAACACAATCAATACTTAGTAGGATAACCCTTATTTTTTAAAACAGCTTCACAACGTCTTTTCATAGAGTAAACGAGTGTTTGTAGTTCATCTTTCGTAATCACATGCTGCCAAGAATCAATTATAGATTCAATAAGTTGTCTTTTATTGGATGGACGTTTTTTTCGTACAAGAATTTTCAAACGTTGCCACAAATTTTTAATTGAATTGAGATCCGGGCTGTTTCCTGGCCATGGTAATATATCTATTCCTTTATTTTGAAATCATACTTTGTATACTTTTGCTGTGTGGCATGGAGCTGAATCCTGCTGAATAATAAATGGTGCTTTGTTGGGGAAGAGATCCCTGATGGAAGGTATCAATTTTGGTTCCAGGGTAGTTTCGCTGTATTTTTTGGTATTCAGGATGCCATCAATAACTTGAATTTAGCCCACCCCATCTGCAGACATATATGCCCAAATCATTACATTTTTTTGGCTTTTTTGTAGTTACTTCAATGCAATCTGGATGAAGTGCTTCACCTACTCTACATCTCACGTATTTTCCACCATCACTACCAAAGAGCGATATTTTATTCTCATCGCTCCAGATTACCTGCTTCCATTGATTTTCTAACCATTTAATGTATTCTTATGCCTACTTAACACGTTTATCGCGTTGCTTTTGATTTAATATGTTTT
>JAPDSC010057857.1:0-29321 GCA_026290005.1 Latrodectus geometricus
ATATATATATATATATATATATATATGCAAATAATAGAAACAATTTTTTAATTATTGAAAATTTCGCTTTAAAAGTGAAAATCCTTAAAATTTTAATTTTAGATCACTTTTACCTCACTGTCTATTATTTTATCAATTTTAAAAAATAATGATAAAATTTTTTAAAATTTTAAATTTAGAAAATATATTTAAATATTTATTACCCTAGCCTTAGCATCTGCAAACGCTCGTATCAATTTCTTTTTTATTTTATTTATCCAAACGTTCACTTCTTTATGAATATAATAATCTAATCCGATAATATTTAATACGTCATGGTTGATCACGTGTAGTTTTATTATATTTTTAAGCTTTGGAAATATTCGTTCTATAATACCACTGGAACTAGCAAACTTTCTCTAAATATAATTTAAAATATCAATAAGTGGCTTATCCTTTTTGGTAAAATATTGCAATTTTTTTATTTCTCGGAACAAATTTAATCCATCAATGTTCTTTTCATTAAGATTTTTAGTATCTGTTATTTTTGTTTCAGTTCTTTATTTTGCTTTAAAATTTCATGGTCATTCCAGTTTTTTATTAGGTATATAATGAAATACTTTGAAGTAATTGCAGTTTTCTTTTAATTGGCTAAACCTTTCAGTAATTAAAAAAATAGAGTCTATTATTTTATTGTAAAATTCAACCTGAAATTTTGTCTTAGATTGTTGATTGGTTCATCGGTTTGTTCATCTTGAAATAGTTCCTTTTTAAATTTGTTGTTTCAACATTGTGGAATATCAAGTATTCACCCACAAATCATCAACAACGATTCTTGTATCGACAATATCATGCTCATGAGCTTCATCTGATCTACGATTATATAGTTCTGATGCAAGATTTTGTAAATTGTCAGTCAAGCGTTGCTAATCACATTCAGAATTTTTCATTATATCATTTACTAAATTTAAAAAATTGTGGCAGATCTTCCTGAATATTTTTAACGCTCTCAAAATTTCCTTCAAATTATTTTTAAACGAATTTTAAGCTTGAATTCTACTTTCCCACCTTGTTTTCGAGAATGAATATAAAGTCAGATTTTTCACTGTTGCAAGATCGACCAACTATTAAAAGTTAAAGAAAATTGTAAAGCTCCTACACTACTCTGAAGAAATGTAATTGTTTGTTGAAAAGAAATGAAATTTTAGCTGCATCATTCTAAATTAAATTTAGAGAATGCTCAGAGTAGGGTTTATTGAGTGCACTCAGATTATTTTTCGATAATTTTTTGCTACAATCCCTTGTAATTTTCTCTCATATTAGCCTTATTATCGTCAGCTTGGACACGTAAATCTGATTAATGATAAATTTAAATTTGATAATTTAAAACGTTCATTTATGAGTTCAAACAGACCCTGTCAAGTTGCGTCGTTGACATATTGAAATCATAAAAAATATTCTTCAATTTGGGCACACTGTATTTGTTTGTTTGAGGAAATATTTTGATACTTGGTGCGTAGCATTTTCATATTGAGCTATTACACTAGGATAGAAAACAATTTTAAAAAGATAATTATGTTGAATTGAGCAACACAGCTTATATGTATTTCATACATTACTACACTTTTATCTTTTTTCATGTGTCCCGGAAAGCAATATACTTTGCATTATTTGCTTAGCATGTTTCATTCTGTGTGTGACATTAATGGGTGTGCAGTATTTAATATATATGTAATAGAATATGTATGTATCATTAATAACAATTATATCATTTAAAATTAGAATTGTAATTAATATTTTCTGTATGCATTTTCATAAAATTTTTGAAAATATTTTAACGAGATTTGTCTTTTCTTAAATGATTGATGGTCAAAATGTAAAATTAAAAAAAACAAATTAAAAAAAGGTTATTTTATTTAATTATTGAAGATCTTTTTATTAAAAATTGTACTTTATTAAAATTATATTCATATTTTATAGCGTTTCAGCGATTCATAATCTCAATAAACAAAACTTTTATTCTATTCAAACACAGAAACGGGAATATTATGCAGTAATCATTATATTAAAATTATATAAGTCTAGCAACATTCATATTTATAAGTTTTAAAATTCATGTCTTTAAAATAAAGCTCAAAATCTTAAGTTAATTATAAGTGTGTTTTATAAATTTCTCATTTTCGTTGTGAATTCGTACTAATTCACATTATACTTTATTATTTATTAGCATTAAGTTTGTACTCATAACTAAATTTAAAATAGATAATTAAAATATAAATTTTACCATCCAATATATAAAAATCCATACAAAATGTGATCAAAGAATCCCTCTAAAACAATTTAAATGAATAGATATTATGTAAAAACTATTGCCGGAATTAGTTAAATTTTAAAGAACCATTCTAAAAGGGAAAATATAAAATATAACATGACATGTGTCCATATATATAAGGAATTCCATTAACATGTTCACTTAAAAACACATGTTAACATGTTCTCTTTTACATAAGATGAAATTATATTTTCTCATCTTATGTTAAGAGAAATAAAGCATGTGAAGCCCTTATATTTCAGAAGAAAATAAATTCAGAAATACATAGGTAAGTACATAAATCAAAGCATTGCATCCGAAGATCCGTGTTTGTGTAAATATTCTTTCACAAACTGAGTAAAAAAATTTTGAATTCAATGCCCTATTCTGGTTGTAACAAACTGATATACGAAGCACTGTTAGTAGCAATGTCGAATATTTTATTCTTGTAGGACAGAAAATAAATACATGAAGTAAAGTGTTCCACAAAAAATGCATTTCTGTTCAGAAGCTACATTTGTATTATTTAGAAATATCTTTCTCAAAAATACGCTTGGTATACTGTGCTCAGTTTACTGGAAAAATGTTGCAAATATTTGATTATTTACATGTACTGTAAAAATTTCTTTATAGAAAACTTTAAATTTAAGAGAAGACAATGTTGAATATCGTAAAGAATATAATGCTGAGAAATGAAAATGTGATGTCTTTCAAATTTCTTACAAGAAAAACTTTGTATATGAATATCTACCTCATTTCAAATAATTTTTATTAAAAAAAATGTTTATTGTAAATATAATTTTTGTACATATATCCAATGTTTCTCATGTGGAAGTAGAGATTATCAAGTACATCTTTTAGATAATAATAAATCAAACATTTTTAGAAAAAAATGTAATTGACTATATATTATAATGCAATGTAGATACGAAAATAAGACAATTTTTGTCTTTTTTTCATATTGACTATACCGTTTATAAAAATGTTTTTTAATTTATTTGTTTCTTTCTTATAGTTACATAGAATTAACACTATAATTAAGTTAAAAAATATGTCTTTAAAAAATTAAAATTAATTTGATTTTTTAAATGACACATTATTTAATTTAGTTACATTATTTATATTAGTTACATAGAATTAACACTTTAATTAATTTAAATAATATGTCATTTAAAAAATTAAAATTAAAAAAAATGCTTATTAATTTCACAAAGTTTATGCATCAAAACAAATTCAAAACTACGTTTGTACTAAGAATGATATCTTTAAAATAAATTGTTTAATACCTATATTTTATAATTATATATATATCTGTTTAATATAATGAATTTCCCATAACTTAATATTGCAATTTTGTTTTGTGAAATATACATCACTTTCCTTTGAATGTTTTCAAAATATTGTACATTTAATATGACAATTAATGTGAATGGAGTTGTTATTGTTAACCGAATATAATGTTTTGAAATCTTTCATAAACAAACGATTAGGAAATATAAGAAAATTTTACAATGATTTAAAGATAAATTAATTAATTAGTTTCTGGCAAGTATTCTGATATTATTTCGGTGAATATAAAGGAAGTAATTACCTTTTCAGTTTGACAATCCTTACAGTTTTGCAGAAACTCCAAGATATTAATTTACATTCCAAGTCTTTCAAAGTTAATAATTTCCCATTATTTTTATTCTACCCTGAAGTATTCTAAATTTTAATTACAATGATATCCATTTATTTTATTTTTAGCAAAGTTTGACATTTTAATCAGATAAAGTTTGCTGCTTAAAGTTGTCTTCAACTCAAGTTGTCTTATTTTGAAATACCATTAAGAACAAATAATTTATAAATAATAAACAATTTTGAGTATCACTAATTTAATTTAAAAAAAATATGTGTGAAATGTTTCAGTAATAATTGAAAATAAAATGTAGAATATAAATTATACAACTTAATAAACAAAAGAAGTGTTATAAGTCGTTAAATTTGTTGTGCAAAAATGTTTTATTAAAAACTTTTAGTATTATTTTTTATACAAAAACAAAGAATTCTGATTTGACCAATGATTTATTTTAATGAAAAAGTGCAGAATGTTTTTAAGTCGGAAAACTTTTTATTAATCATTTTAAAGTGAAGCATATAATATAAAACAAAAATACGTTGATTGAAGAGAATCAAAAATATTTTCAAATATTAATATTTAATTTAAATCTAAATATCAATAAAATATGCCAAGTTTTTGCATTTTTAATTAAATCACAGTAGTTTAATGGAATTGGAAATCTGAATTCATAGCTGTATATGCAAGATATGATTCAGATTATAGAATATGTCGTATAAAATGTATGCAATGTTTAGTATATCTGCTTTTAAAAAAGCATTTCTTAGCTCTTATCATATGAAAAAGTATTAACTAATATTGACTTCATGACATAGGATTATGAAATAATTTTTTGAGTATATTATAATTTATTTTATGTAAGTGCCTTATCACATTTCATTCCAAATAATTTACTGTATAAATTTCATTAATATGCTACCATTTTATGAAATAGCAAGCTTTTGAAACAAGAAATAGAAGGACAAGCTTTTGATTTTCATAATATGATAGGTTAAACATTATAAATTTAGTTTAAAAGAATAACGTATTAGGCACTTTGCATTTATGAATAACATTTACGTTATGTGAAACAAAATATCTAAATAGTCTTAAACACACTAAACTTCATTGGTTAAGGTTATAAAAAATATAAATATTTGAGATTTTTCAATATTTAATTTTATAAAATTATGATCTAGAATCAAAAACTGTTTAGAATTAGTTTATTTACTTGCTTATCATTGAACTCATTTTATAATTACCCTGATTTCAAATAACATTATTCTTTTTCTAATAAATATAGTTTATATTACAATATTTTTTTTAAATGTAAATCTAAAAAAAATGAAAACATTTTTTGATTTTATTGAATCTATTAGGCATTAATAATTAAAACTTGCTATGCTTTAGGAAACAATTAGTAATTTTATAAAGGCATACTTAATGATCATCAAATAATAATATTTTAAACAAATGCATTATATTAAATTTTAAATAATGCTTTGATCCAGGGTCAAAAGTGTTTCGAGAACTTTACATATGCAGTTATTAAAATTAGAATTTTATTATTGATGAAATAAAATAGAACAGCAATAATAAAACTCATGATATAAACTCATTTTGCGATATTTTGTATTGGAGTTATGCTTTGAAACTAACATTTTGATGATTGCAGAATGAATTTATGAGTTATGTTTAGTAAAACTTTATTTAACCGTAGAATGTTCGAAGTCTGAAGCTTCTATTAAGAACATAACATAAAAATTTTCAATATGGGATACATTTTTCACTTCATACATTTTACAAGAATTTCTTCTAATGATTCATTAAATGAAGATATGAAAAATCTAGTTGCAGATTAGAAATCTATTTCCTTAAACTTTTCTTAAATATTTTGTTTCTTTAACAAAATCTTGAAATAAAAAAAGATAAAAAATATAGATTTTTGTTTGAAATGAAGTGAAAGCTAGGGTACCAAAGCCATAAGTTAGATTTTAGTAATCTTCATATTCGATAGAATAATTTCTTGTTAAACACTATATATTCTAAAAAAATTCTAACAGGCCATTATTTATGGTGAGATGAATTCTAAGAGGCTGTTATATTTACTAGATTGAATTCTATTATTTTTGCTAGATTCAATATTTTCAGGATTAAATATTATTTGGCAGGTGCTAATTAATTTTACTTATGGTTGGTTGGGTTTTGTGGCGCAAGGTCCAAAAAGGACAAGCTGCGCCTTAATTTTACTGAAAGTAAACTTGTAAAATTACCATATATATTGAGGTGGGGTTCAACAACACTTTTCACTATTTGAAACTTACATGATTCGATAACTTTGTTCTTTAAACTTTAAAAATTGTAACTATCTAAATCATTTCAATATTAAGAAAGAATAGTTTCATTAATATGAATTCCTATGTACGATGTTTAAATATAATTCCAAAAATAAATTTCAAAAATTTTAAAATTCTCTTTCAACTTTCAAGGAATTTTCATTTTCTTGTTTCCATTCTTGTAGCTATTCTTTATTTATTGTCAAATGGTTAATAGCTATAATTCTGAACAGTTTATATAAACAGATATGCAAATATATTATGTATCATGAAATACAGTTTGACTAAAATGCTGATATACAATTTATAGTCTTACACATGAAGATACTTCCAAATAAAGAAAAAAGTATAAATATCTTCTGTAAGTCGTAAGCACATTAGTTTACTTCATGTCATCTGCTGTACGAAGCACACATATTTAGAAGAAAAAACACTTTTTCAATTCTAAATATTTCAGCTTAAAGTGCCAGTTTTACTCTCTAGATGGGAAAAAGTAACTGAACAGAGAAACACTTACTGGATTTTATTAAAGTCATAAATTATTCCAGTACTTTAAACATTATTTTTTGTTATATTATACTCAACTAACACATTCATTCTTTCAAAAAGAAATGTATATAGTGACAGAAATAAAGTCATTTAAAAATAACTGAAAAAGTATTTTACAAAGGTTCTACATAAAACATTTGATGTGATATTCACTTGAAAAACATACTTTATTATATCGCTTTAACGATTTTCAAGAGAAACAAAAGAAATTAACAATGCTCTCAACACTGATACAAAATATATTCTAATTTAATAACCTGCCGGACAAGTAGTTTGTTTAAGGCTGTTATATTGCTAAGTATTTTAGAAATATACTTCAATATACTTCAAACGTTGATTACAGTTTTTAAAACTATAAGCAAAAAAATTAAAAACATATTTAAATAAATATAGAAATTCCTTAACAGAAAATTCCTCCTTTCTAAACAAACCCTTAATAAAAGAAATATTCAAAATGTTTTGACAAAACATCTATGTAACAAATTTATAAAAATGTTACAATTTGAAAATCATTTATTAGCTTTTTAAATTAAATTTGAACAAGAGAGATATATATTATTTTATATATATTCTAAATGTTTTGTAATTTTTATAAACTACTTTCACCATATTTTTTCCTGATAAATATGGATACTTTATATATTTACCTGATTGTGAATGGAAGCAGTTAAGAACACTTTTTATTGCAATATAAAAATATATCGCAGAATTCATTATTGGTTCTAGAAATATTTTCATGATTATACACTTTGCTTTAAAATTAGTGTTCTCTGATTAAAAATCTTTCAATATCAATCACATACATACAGGCAATATGGAAAAATATTTATTTTGTTTGTATAATAATTTTTGAAGAAATCAAAATTATAATTGAGAAATTCACATTTTCTATTTTAACAAACTTGTGAGAAAAAATATGCTCAATGAGTATCTATTTGAAATTTAGTTAAATACCTAAAATTTTAAAGTAACTAATATCTTTGACTTAGCAATTAGAGTTTCATTTAAAATTCAATGTGTTTTTTAAATAAAATTAAATTTACAATATTGTTACATTACATATATTATTGACCTTCTTTTGTATTTATTTAATGTATAAAATGATAATATCAGTATTCATATTCTTATAAATTATTAAAATAAAAATACAGTTTTAAGCTTTCAATTATTTAGACAACATTATCTTAACAATCATTCTCTGCTCCAAGACTTATGATTTTGCAATATGAATGAAAATATAATTTTATTTTCTATGATGTTTAATAGCAAATAATTTTACACGACAAAATAAAAAATTCATTAACAATTAATTTTTAAATTTATAACTTTAAATTCAGTTATTATCCCAGACACACTTTTAATTTCTACTGTCCATAATCCAAATCTTTCTAGTAATAAAACATTCCTAGTTTGTAAAAGATATTTGCTTAAAATTTATATTTTTAAACACACTTGAAAGATATTAGCGCTTTAATATATTATTTCTGCATCTTATCTTTAATTTAGAAAAAATGCATTTTAAAATGTTATAACCTTTAATGTTACAGCTTTTTTTTAGAAAAAAAATATTTTAAAATCATAAAATTACTAAGTAAATTTAAATTTTTGGTTAACTAGCTTAAAATTTTATAACAGTTGTAATTTGTATACAAATTTTACGTGATCATTGATTAATACTTCTCAAATCTGTAAATAAATTAGTATATTATATTTTATGAAATTATGCAGTTGTAAAAATAGTAGCTAATTTTAGATCGGAAGTAATGTATTCTTCTTATCTAAATTTAGATAATTTAATAAAGTATATATGTTTTTCTGAAAAAAATTTAAAAGCTAAATATTTTTATTTAAATTAAGAATATTACATTAAGGACAATTGGATTCAAAATTATTCGAAATACATTATAAATACAAATGAATAATTGTTCATCGTTTTTTAATAAGCATAAAATTAATGTATTTTATGATTTATATCACTTTCCTTGTTTTTACCCATATGTAATTTATCTCGTTCTAACTTTGATATTAATAAAGAGTCCTATAGTAAAAAACATATATTTGTGGTTTATACGATGATTTATTTTTTATATAACATTTACGTGTGATTTTTAAAATTGGCAAGTAAATTTGATAAGTAGATGAGAACGATTATAATTTGTAAAATGTTTCGATTAATAAATGAATATGATTACTGATTGTTTGTGTCAAGATTTGGCAAAAAAATTTAAACAAATAATCATTTAATATATTGTTGATAGTTTCTAAAATTCAATTTCATATTTTTATAAAATTCTATTCAATATTTTCTTAACCAATTTTTTTTTCCTTTAAATACACACTTTTTTTTTTATCTTAGCATATAAATACGTTCCTTTAATAATATTTTCCTTACAGCAATCAAATTATTATTAGATTATAAGTAGGCTCAAAAAACATAAAAATCTTAATTGTAAATTAATAAAAATTAGTATGATTGTAAAATTATTATATATTTTTCGAACTTTTATTAATAAACGAATTTCTGAATTTGTTCAGCAATATTTTAGTTTAGCATGCATTAGTTGCATATGTACTCTGTATATACCATTCAATATAAAATTATGTTTACCTATTATAATTTTGTTTCCTTTTATTGATTACGGAATTACATCTAAATATTACTGAGTGTAAAAATGTTTCAAAGAATAAACATATTCCCCTTATTTTTTTTTTTTAAGAAGTCTGTAGCATATGAATAAACAGAAATTCTTTTCTTAAAATAACTTTTCTATTAAATTTAATTTGTAAACTATCCTTTAACATTTTTTTATATAATTTCATGATAAGTAAATTAAAGTTTACCAAAAAATTGTCAATAGAAACTAATAAAATTATTTTGATTATGAAATTACTTAGATGTCAATATTTTTAAAGCATACAAACTACCTTAAAATAAATATGAATGCGTATACGAAATTTACTTAGCATTATGTAATCAAGTGTTAATTTTTGAATTGTGTTAATCATCGTACTGCATTTCCAACTCTTAACAATGATGATGCAATACAATGATAAAAATTAGTTCAATAATAATATTTTTAATAAAAATTAATAAGTAATACATCTAAGTTTGAAACAATTCCTAAATTTTCTGTATAAGTTTAATTTAAAATATCAAAAATAAATACATTCATGAACTTTTATTTTTGTGTGAATCGAGATATACATTGCACAAAGCAATTAAAGGATTTTGCAGTTTTAGGTGGATTTTGCGGCTGGAAAACATTTTAGCTGATTGATACGTGGTCGATAGACGTAGTAGGTTATATGAGAATAAATTGCATATGTTTTGAAGGAAAAAATGCGTTTTATTGCGCATTTGTTTACAAAAGAAAAAAACTCAATTTGTGCATATGAGAAAAAAATTAAGGAAAGATGTTTTCTTCAAAGGAAATCATTCTCAGTAGGGGGTATGGTTCCCATGGACGGCCAGCAACATTTAACACCTTGAGGCATGGAATCAATGAGGATATTAATCACGAGTTGGGGTATTCTGTCCTACTCTTCCAGAAGAGCTCTTTCCAATTCTTGAAGAGTTTGTGGGGGTGGTTGGTAGCCAGCAACTTCTTTTCCCAAAGCGTCCCAAACGTGCTCTATTGGATTCATGTCTGGAGAAACGCTGGTAATTCCATTCGTACAATGCCTTCCTCGAAAGGAAATCCTCCACCAGGTTTGTACGATGTGGCCTGCAGTTGTCCTCTATTAAAATGATGTCATCTCCAACTGCTGCAGCGTAGGAAACTACAATAGTTCTGAGGACCTCATCCCTATATCGGCGACCAGTCAGAGATCCATCTCGAATGATATAGAGGTCTGTGGGCTCGTCTATGGAGATGCCACTATACTCCCCCGCTGCCAAATCTGAGACTTTTGTACACGAACACAGGATTATTCCTCCATGGTCCCTCCAGATGAAAATACGTCTATTATTAGGATGAACAGAAAAACGAGACTCTTCAGAAAGAAGAACATTGCTAAATTAATTTCTCTTCCAGTTCACATGGTCTTTTGTCACTCCCTGTGGTCGAGAGGATGCCTTGATGCTAATTTAACGCATACCATCGGTCGGCGAGCATAGAGACCTACACCATGGAGCCGGTTTCGGACAATCTGAATCAAAACCATGGTCAGTAGCCGTGCGAAGGTGTTATTGGAGAAGAGTAGCGTTCATATTTGGATGTCTCCGAGAATTTAACACTAAATAACGATCTTCATTGGGTGTTGTTGCTCGTCTAAAACATTAGCTTGATCTTCGGCCTGCGCTTCCAGTCTCTAAAAAAATGGCTCCAGATCCTGGAAATCACAATTTGTGACACTCCAATTGTTTTCGCTACTTCGGCTTGAGTTTGGCCCCCTTCTAACCTACCAAAGATTTTAAAAATATTATTAGAGTAATATTTTAATTAAATAACAAATTTAATCAATTTTAAATTCGGAAAATAATGTTTTCTTTCAAATTCCATAACTTAAAAATTAAAATTTTAATTTAAATTGATTCACATATTTGGTCAATCAATTTAAATAAACAGTTAAGTTCATTATGCTAATTAAAACTTTCTGTTTTTATCTTACTTTTACTGTTTTTCGAAGAAATATGCATTTATTTTTTGATAATTACTTCTAAATAATATGTAAAAGAATTATATATAATATTAACAAATTTGCTTTAATCTATTAATTAAAACAACTTGGGAAAAAGTATTTATTTAAATGATTAATAAAAATAATCTTCATTTGCTTATCGTTTATTTTATTTAATAAATAATTCCCTTAAATGCAAATGAGTGATTAACAATTGATAAGATATATGTTTATCAGCCAAATAATATTAATAGAGAAATTTTTATTTTGATTGCATTACACATTATTAATTTTAACTATAATTTTTTATTGTAAAGTTAATTTATTTATTAGTTTAACAATATTATTAATAAAAAAACATTACTTGTGATTACGTTTATCACATGATGTTCTAATATGAAATCTAAGGAATAACAAGAACTATCGGATAATATTACGGAAATTCGAATTTCCCGTTGAATTTATTTTCCATTAAATTTTAAGTAGCTACTTCTGGTAAAAATAAAATATAATTCATTGAAACTAAAGGAAAGTATATTATTAATCAAATAAATCTATTTAGCTTATACAATAAATGGGTAGTTTTGATAAAATATTAAGTAGTTCTTAAAAATAAATTTATCATTTAAAATGATATTAATTTATTGATTTATCTCATAAAATAAATGATATATTTCATTGTGTTTAATTTATTTAAGCTTGGAATTTTCTGCACTAAAGTGAAATAAAATTTAAAACATTGATTTTATTCAGAATGTTAATTTGCCTTATTTTAATGTTTTTTCTATTTATTCCGGATATGCACGTCCAACATAAAATATGATTAAACATTCACATTTAATGCCATTAGATTATTAATAAATATCAAAACCAAAATTAACTTAACTCATGCAAACTAAGCTTCAACTTATATTCAAAGCATTTTCAAAAGACTCATAACCTATACAATAAATACTAGGAAAAATAATTATTTCCAATGATTTAAGATACACACACCACACACACAAATCCACTTTTTTCAAACATTTAACAAAATTTTGTGATAAATTTTAATATAAAAAATTTAAACTACTCTTGACAATTTTTACGAATCATTGATCTACTCTAGTTTATCTGAAACTGCTATAAGAAATGGCACCCATTAAACTATACTGGAATGCATTTAGGAATTCTGATGTTAGAATCAATAATGTCTAGGTATAGGAAAATATGGTTCTTAACGTAATCGGTCCAAGGCTAAAGAGAGCACTTGCTATATCGATATCAAAATTGTCTAGACATTAGATAACGTTGATCTCATGTTAAGCTCCTTTAGAAAGCAAGAAAAAGTTTCACACCTTTTTTATGTTAATCACCCCTTAAAAGATTATTTTGTTTTTATATTATCTTCACCATCTCACCATTTTATGAATTATTCTGATCTTTATGGAAAATTAGCGAATTTTATAAAATACGGTAATTTTATTCATGGAATAAAAATTAAGCATTTGCAATCAATGGACATTTTTTCCAGTTGTAACATTCTGTATTTCCCAAATGCAAATATATATCACTTAAGCTGAACTTTCAAAAATCTTAATAAATATTACTTTTTCATTTATTGCTGGTAATGAGAGAAAGAATTTAAACATTATTTTTAGATTTACGCATATTATGTAAAATAAACTTCATTTGTTTTTATTAGTTTATTTTATTAAGAAATTAAAATGCGTATTTAAGTCTCCTGAACTAGATGCAAATTAAATAGACAAATTTTCATACAATAAGCACTTCTTATTTCTGCTTTATTCATCTATGAAAAGCTAGTGAAATTTCAATCAGTACATATCATGCCAAAAATGTCTGACTTTTGTGATAAGAATTATAATCCGATTATTTATTTTTGCATGGATACAATTTTTGAAGGCAGTATGAGGAAAATAGGAATTAAATAGATTTCTTTCATGTCATAGTACCACAGACCGCTTACCGAACTGGTACTTAGTCTTTGAGAAATCACTTATTTTAAAATAATGAACAGAGGAAGAATAAAGCATTTAATCTGCACCATATGATCACTTTTGCATCAGGTCGACGTTTTCAGCAGCTCTGATGCCATAATTATGGGAAGTCACGTGTTCTTTAAGGTAAAAGTGGGCTTCATATCCACCCACTGAATGTTCCATGCCCAGAAATCATCAATCGTCATTCTCGCAAGAGTTTTCAATGCTACTGTTTTGTGAATCTCCGGGTCATGACTTTCTAATTGTGGAGCCATTGGTATCTTGTAAGAGTAGAAAATAAGAATTCTGAGCATGATATAGAGATAATGGTGTAATAGGACACATGAAGGAAATAGGAAATCGTAGGTACACGGACACGTCCGTGAATTGATTCAATTGTGGCTTCCACGGCCGTTGTAAAAATATCTTCTACGATGGCACTATTGATCCTGTTTCTTCCTTTTCCTGGAAGGCAGCCTGTTCTGTTCACTAAAATTTCATCATCATGTCTCTAAGAGGGCACTCCGTCCACTTCGTTCATTGTTTCTTCAGACGGTGAAACTTTCTCAGATATTACTGGCTTCTCGTCATCGTAATAATTATTCTCTAACAGCTTTGACATTCTTCAGTGCACATTTGATTGTAGCACAAACATCTTCCATTTATCATACGTAGAAATTGAGAATCTTGCTTAAAATTACGGATTTCCAGTGACATCTGATCTCAATATTCTGAACATTTGTTTTTATTTCAGAAATTTTTATTCTATTCAATGAAATTTCTGTTGTCTAAATGCTTTTCTTCTCGAACTAGTAGAATAGCCTCCAGGACCAAGATTTGATTTCAATTAGAAATCAGTTCTTATTTTGTTAAAAACTTTCTTATAACAAAATGCAAAATAATAATAGCTTTATAAATATATTTTTCCGTAAATCAAATAAATTTTGAGCAATTTATTTTGCTTGAAAAAAATATATATTTTGAATAAAACATAGAAATTTCGTACACTAAGCCACTCAAATTTGATATAAAAATACTAACAAACACAAATATACTAAAATAATAAAATGATTTAAAAAATTTAAAAAGGTATATACATATTTGTATATTTATGTGTATATAAACATACATATTTAGTAATTTAAAAATTATTTTCAATAATGACGGTTGTTTTTAAGAAAGTTATTTCTCATTTTTGCAAATAATAAATTAAATAGATATGAGATAAAATATAAATGATGAGAAATTTAAACAAAGGTAACAACACTTTTTTCTTGATAAGTAATTAAAAGTTTGATTTCATTTAAATTGTATTACACATGTTGCTAATTAAATACAGCTATTGGAATGGTTGAGTTTTTCTATAAATTAAATTCGGACATCGTTTAAATAATCATCAATTTGCTTCTATACAAACATTCCCACAATTTCAACAATTCTACACAACAATTTTAACTATCAAAACTTTTTAATTACCTTAACCTAAATTTAAGTTTTTTTAATTAGAATTTTTAAAAAACATACTATTAATGTCATTAATTCTTTCCTTAATCTTTTCAGACTACATATTATTAACAATGATACATAAGAGTAAATTAAATATTCTATGAAAGCGCTTATAAGTGGTTGTAATCTCCTGCTCACAAGAGAATTCGAAAGCTAATTTAAAATTAGTAGCAATTTTGTGACATTTAATTATCAGTTCAACTGCATTTGGAGCATGGCGGATGACATATATATTCCAACACATGTCACTGAGTGTAAAGAATATTATTATGAAGCCTTGTATTTGAATTTTGTGAAGTATAAGATCATAAAACAATAAATGGTTGAAATCTTATTATTTCCTCACTATATTGTACAACAAGGCATCATGAATGTCCTTATATAATATTTTAAAAGAACAATAAGTAAAGCAAAAAGTACAAGCAAGTTATTATCCTTGATATTAAATACAAAACTTCAAATTATTTTAAAAAAATAAAGTAAATGGTTTCGATTAATTGTGATAAACAAGAGATACTAAAACTGATTTCATGATTTAATTACCTAATATTGAAAACATCAGCATAATTAACATGTAAAAATATAAAAACAGCCAATTAAAATCACTTTTCGATAGAAATATTCACCAAGAATTAACAATTTTACTTAAAGATTTGAATTTATGATAAAATATTTTCATTATTTTTAATGGAGGAAACTACATAAATTAAAAAACACAAAAGGCTAAGAAAAATTAATAAGTCCGCGATAAAATAATTAAGAAATAGTCAAAGTGTAAATAAAGTCATTTTAAAAAAGAAAAAAAATCTATGTTTTATGTATATTTTTCTGAAAACAACTTTCTTTACTCCTTTCATACAGCAACACCCTTGTTTTTGAATTGACTGATTAAAAGGTAATTTGACATCTACTAGCAAGACTTACATGCCTATTATTTTATCAAATGCAGTTAAACTGTTGAGGAGCTTCAGAGGTTTTCTAATATAAGATATTTGAAAACTCACTTCTACATTTAAAATTTATAAAGTTGTACTTAATTTCCATGAAATTATTGACAAGTTTACATTTTAATGAGAATGATGAGTAAAAATACCACTTAGTTATTATCTAAATTAATGTTTATTTTTAAGGATTTATTAGTGTATATGACTTATTTATGAAAGCCAAATTGTCATTGCTTATAAACTCTGGATATTTTAAAATCATTAAAATATACTTACTAATACTGAAATATATAGTACAATTAATAATAATATAAATTTAATATTAATATAATATAAATTTCAGTATACAAATGATTGAAAAACAATGTAAAATAAGTAAGAAGATTTTGCTATATACGATAATATTGCCTTTAAGCTTCTTAAAACCTAGTTTCACTTGGAATTCGAATCATAAAAATGCAAAAAAATATTTTTTTAGAAATATTGTTTAATTCTTCATGGTGATTTTAAGAAGTTCAGTGAGAGATTAAAAGAAAATATCAATTTCAGATTGAATTCTTTAAAATTGACAATAACGATTATATTATTTCGAAATAATTTTCTTTGCATTCATAAAACTCCCTCGGAGGGAATAAAATCATTATAATCCTAAAATATTTCTTCTCCTTCGGATAAAATTAGTAATTTTGAATAGACTTTGTAAAATCTAGGATGGACTCTGTTAGAAAAAGTTCGAACACAGGATGATGCACATATTCAAACAAAACACCTCTATGCATCTCCTTAGTGCTACTTTAAGAATTACAATCTTGACAGAAGAAAATAGTAACATGACTGTATTTTTTATCACAAATTTATCTCTATATTGAATAGTAGAAATGAGCGATCTCAAAATTGCGCGTGCTTCAAATATGCATTCACCATACTGTGGAGAAAACTATGAAACATGATTTGTCTTACCAAATTTTTGTTTTAACCTATCAATAGCTAAAACTTTGTGGTTGGGTAATATTTTAAATGTTGTTTTGCTGCAAGGTTTGTGATAAATGGCGTATAAATTTCAGATTCACCATAAATGATCTGCATATGAAGGTGCTTTCTGATAATAATTGCTTACACTGAAAAATCCAGATGCTGATTGAAATCTTTGTTCATTTAACTTTTTTTCAATTGTTTTCTGTTGAGACAATAAGAATTCACTTCTATACCATACAACATCTTTCATCAAACTTCTTTTTTTGTTCAACGTTTTGGTTTTCTAAATTTATCTTTTCATGATGTGTGTATAGAGTTACTACTTTAAATACAGTACTTCTATAAATTAATAAAAACTGTGATGATATGGTCAAATTTTCTCCAGCCAGTTAAATTCCTTCAATTTAACCTCTTTGAATGTCTGTGAAGTGTGAGATTTTGCTCATTTTGTAAAAAAGGTTATATGAGATGTGATTAAATCTACTCTAGACTACCTTAAACACACAAGAACAATGAAATAAAGGCACCAGATTGAGTAAAGTACAAAATTTTGTAAATAAGTACATTGAAATCCGATATGCAAATGATACATGTTTGTTGAAAATGAACATAACCACACACCCAGTAGTGGCATTACAATCTGGAATTGGACCCTATAAAAACAGGCGCAGAGGTGTAGATTAAAAAACAGGCGATCGCATTTCGACGCTAGGATGACATGCGAACTTTAGTAAGCAAAAATTGACGGAGATATTTGAGAAGACATTTTGCACAGTTATGCCAGCTCCAGAGAAGTGTCATAATCACTTTAATAATAGCAAGCTGTCGACGCATCATGTTGATCATCAGGTCGTTCGTCATGAGTGCATCATCAGAACATTGTGGAAATAGGGAATACAAGAAGATACCCACTGCGGTGCGCTGGTTTGGGATGATCATGAAAACGATAAGGTGAGAGGATTGAAGGATATTGTGACACAAGTGCTTGTAGATCACTTGGAGACTGCTTATATGATACACGCAGATAAAGGTGTCACAGTTGTTCCACAAACCATTTCCAGGTGCCACTTGGAAGTAAATTTGTGATCCAAGTACTTGTTTCGTGTATTTCCTTTAACACCGTACTTTCTGCAACTTCATCGACAGTAGTGTCAAGCTCAAGCGACTAGAAATGCCGCAGATTGATTAAACGTCTTGTTTAATGCTGGATTCTAGTTCGCTTTGGTGATAGCTGATAACCGCTTATGGATGTGGAGGCGTTCTAGTGAACAGTTCACTTACACCAACAATGTCACGCTACATATTGCCCACACAGCAGAAGTAATGATCGGACCAGCCATAGCCTAAGATAGCCGGTCCACTCTAGTTGTGGTATGTGGAACCTTAACTTGCGAACATCGTGTTGATGACATTCTTCTGTTCCAATTGTGAAATTTTATAAATGGTCTTCCAAGGGCAACATGGCATGATTCCTCAAGACCAACTCCCTCGCTGATGTTTTCCCCGTAAACAGCACATTGAAATAAGCTGGTAGCTGGCTCCCAACATGTTCATGATTTGAGATATGTGTCTCAGGATAACATCAGACACTAATCAACACAAAGTCAACCGTATATTGCAGCAGGATTGTCCGATGTGATTTTGAGGTTGTACTATATTTGTCTAATTGTTTAATATATATAATTGTAAATTCTATTAGTTTTGAAATCACTAGATAAAAGGAGCCGCAGAGGAAACAGATGTTTTACTGTTAATGAATTCTGTAACAATTCCTCTCGGCAGTAGTTTTTAAAATGTAAAAGAAAGGAAACATAAAAAATTGTAATATAAAGAGACAAGGGTAATAAAGAAATAAAACTATATATTTCAAAGTGGCACCCAAAAACTGCACTTAAAGTTTATTGCAGTTTTCCATCCCAGGGTCCTTTTTCCCCTTGGGATGTATGGGTGCTCCATATGAAATTAAAATATTCTCCTTTTTGTTTGTGTGTGGCCAATCAAGGGTTTTGGAGGGGAGATTTCTGACCATTCCCTGGAAGCCTAACACCGATGGGATACAAAAAAATATCCAATAGAAGAAAATGGGAGGAGAGATGAAGGCAATATAAAAGTTAAGGAGTTGATCCTCCGAACACCATTCCGGCATGCAGATTTTCAGCATCCAGTATTCCGACATGGAGATATGCAGATATCCAGAGATTCACAGATAAATTTGAATTGAAAGCCACCGACGAGATATTAGGAAGAAAAGCCTAACCTTACGATGAGACCTTGGGAACTACAAAGTCCGCCGATGATAAAAAGAAAAGGTACGGAGCAGTGAAGCACAGGCCTGACCAAAAGAAGAGTCTAACAAAAGGAAAGCAACTGTTCTGAACAACAAAGGGAAATTCACTACAAAGAGGGTGAGTGATTTTAATCTCTGCTTAAGGACCCACTGGCCGCACAATGTTTTATAAATATGCTTTTATATGTTGATAAGACAATTAATCTTTAAATATAAATTGTAAATATTTAAATGTTAATAGTACAATAAAATTACATTATTATTATTATTATTTAAATTGTGTCATTCTCATATGTTCTCATTAAATCTCCACTATTTCTAAGAACCTGGTTAGCTCGGTGTTACTCATATTTAAGCCGAGTTTAACCACAACAACTAGTCATTAATTCTCTTAGTTTTGAAAGTTTGAATCATTAGTCAGTAATTCTCTTAGATTTGAAATCAATTGAATCTCGTTTGTTTCGCATTAGTGTTAAATTTCATTTCAATCCTATTCTAACTACTTGGTACTTCGTTTTTAATGATCTTGAGTATATATACTGATGATATTAAAATATATAGTAGCTGGGATTATCTTTTAATATTTAAGATGCTTATTTCAAATGTTCTTATTATGCATAGCTGTTATCAATGTTTCATAACCATGTGTTCTGTATACGGTAATGTTTAGACATTCTGAAATTGTTAACATTTCTAGCAAACAGGAGAACAAAGTTTCATAATTTGCTACACAGTTTTTAGATTATATATCTTTAATTTAAATTTATATGGAAACAAACATTTTATTCTATAAAAATATCTTAAGATAATGAAATAATAATAAATTTTATATTGCTTTATGAGTTTTAAGTGTATTGTATTATGATATAATTAGTACAATGTAACATTTTCATTTTTTGAAGCAAAATTTGAAGTAAACTTCTTAAAGTACAACTCTCAGCAATATATAGTTATTTAGAACTTCCATAACTATTATAGAACACATGAAATATCATTTTTAAGGATGTAATTTTAGCACACAAAGAGGAAAATATGCTCAAAAAATAAAATCGTGCAAAAATAATACTTACAGACATTTAACAAAAATAAATTTAAATTTAATAAAAATGAAGTAGCATTTAAATGTTGTTCGCTATTCTAAAGAGAAACAAATTCCAAATTTTTCATATATTAAATAAGTTATATGAAATTTTGGAAAATCCTTATCAAATACTGAACTCTTTAAAAATCTTCTTTTAAATTATCTAAAAATCGTAAAGCTCTATTTGGATAAAAAAATAAAAAAAACATGCGTTTGATTTTTTTATATGCCTGAAACAATGAAATTAAATGATATAATAGTTTATGAAAACTGAAATGTAATCTTTGGAATAGAGAACTAAAGAACTTTACACACACGAAAAATTTTTACAGGCTGTTTTAGTACAAAAATAGAAGTAAAATTATATTGAAAATAATCTTTCATCATATGAAGTATTTTTTCTGCTTTATTTATCAACTGTAGCAATTGAAACTTAAATTGCAGTTGATTAATAAATTTGTTTTACAACATCGGGTATTACCAAAATTCGCTGTTTAAGAAAATGAAAGAAATATATGTCTTAATACAAAGCACCCAAAGGTGAACAGTAATATCTTACAATAACTGAAGATGTAATCAAACACTGACTAAGAACTGTATGTACTATATTTTGCCACAAGATATAAGTAAAAATATATTTTGCTTAATGAAATTGAAATTCAACGACTACATGAAATATGATTGCTAACACTTTTTTCGATAAACAAACACATTTTAAGTAATTAAAAACTTTAGAGATCAGTTAAAATATAATGAGTTACATAAATCTTTTACATTAATCTTTTAAATTAATCAGTTTTAATCGTTTTACAAATCATGTGGTGTAAACATATTTAAGTGCCAAGCAAAACAATCACTTACTTCAAGATAATATTTTTCAAAAGTATATTAAAATTACATCATTCACTTATAAAAATATTAAATAATTAAACATTAGTTACTTTTTGGCAATTTAGCAATTTTGTAAATCCTTTTAAAATTATTGCAGATTCTTCAATTGTTCTCAAATAATGATGAGTTAGAAATGTTATCAAAATTAAAAGACAAAATATTTCGATAAGTATAATTTTTTATGTAATTAATGAATAATAACTCATTTACGTGTATATTCCTACTTTTATATATAAATCCATTTACAAATTATCTCACGCAAAAAGTAAATTTATAAATAACATTTGTTGTTTAAGTTAAAGCAAAAGCCTAACTTTTCAAATAACACTACAAAACTATTTAACAACATTTTAATACACTTAAGTTAATTATCTTTCAGATTTCATTAATTTAAATAGATAATTTATTAACTTCATAGTCTCTCTCCCAGTCATTATTTTATCAATTAATGGATAACTTTCACAGCATAAATCATTTGCTGTCATTGTTTGGTTAACCAATTAAAAGTCTCTGAGGACTCGTTAAATGTTTGAGATGGGAAAACAAAAATCTGTTTCCATGGGCATGACGTGAAACTTTAAAAGTTAATTCGGTTTCTAGAGTCATTGTAAGTTTTGCATTAATGAAAGAATGTTTCATAAATTATCACATTTGTATAGCAGTCAGTCTTAAATTATTATTCAAAAAATCCGATGCACAAGTACTAATAAATTTTAAACACAATTTTGAAGAATTATTTTTCTACTATTAGCTTAAAGAGTTTTATATATTTACGCTTTTTAAATATTTAAGTTATTTATAAGTATTTTTTGAAATCGAGAATTTATTCATTCGTAATTTATGAGAAATATTTAAAATATTGAATTTTTAAATACATCGTATGTTAAATGTTTATTTAAAATTATTTATTTATTACAGTAAAATATGTCATCGAATTATTTTCAATTCACGTATAACATGAATTATGTTCAATTCATATATAACATGTCGATTCAATATTCGCGTTTTACGTTTTTGTTGTTAATCAATAATTTAGTATTTAAATATTACATTTAAAATAGTGCATAAAGTTTTTTTATATCAGAAGTAATCATAGCTCAAATTACACTGATTGAGTTTATTGTTTAATTAAATTAAAACGGGGTTTTTTACTGTGAAATAATGTATTAATATATTTGTATAAAAGATATTGAATATTTATAATACTATCTTGTTGTACTTGTGTTTGATTGATTTATTTATATTTCTAAATACTTTGTTTTAAAAATGGTTTTATCCAATTACTTGTATTTCCAATAAAGTGGGAGAAAATATGTATTTATATATAAAATCAATGTTGTCTTGGAACTTATAATTTAATATATTTTATTTATATTTAACATCTTAGCACATTAATATATCCGGTAAAAATATGTAATATTTAAATTTAATCATAATTTATTATGATCATAACTAAATACTTGAATGATTTGATTCTTCCATTATTCAAAAGTAAATAATTTCCAATATAGCTTAATTCTTTTTAACTGCCATTTAGAAACATCTTTTGAAAAAATTTTTCTTATATTTCTTTTACGTAATCATGAAAATTATGATTTGTTCATAAAGTTAAAAACAAAGTGTGAAGTCGAATAAATGAAAGAACAGTGCATAATTTGTTTTTATACATATATGACGTGATTTGAATTTTTGCATTAATCTATTTCATTTTAATATTTGTAGAGAATTTTACAAGGTTTTGAAAAAAACTCATGTCATTCTTCTTTTAAATATTGGTAAGTTTAAGTTACTATTATTAAATTTAAATGTATACAATTATAGAAAGTAATTTTAAGAAATGTATTTATATTGATAAAATCTTTCAGTTGTTAACAATATGATAAAAATATTCATTAAAATTATTTTTCCCTTTAATAACAGTCTTAAAAATCAGTGTATTAACTTTAAAAATAAATTTTGTATTTATCATTCATAATGAAAATATTATATAGATATAAAGGAAAATAATATCATAATAATGAAAATATATATAAGTGAATCTGCCGTACATTTATATAAACAATATACAAAAGTAGTATTTTATATAATATTTACATAAATAATTTTTTTCAGTCACAAAATTCGTTTACCGCAATTTATAATTTTCAATTTCATTTTAAGGTCGATCACACTTGAATGTATATGTATTCCTTCTTCATTGAAATTTCTTAGAAATTTTTCAATTTTTATATATTAAACCTACATTAAATTAAATTAAAAAATCTTTTAGGAAATCCAAATTTAAACTTATAAAATTCTCAATCGTAAATTGGAAATAAATTGACCAAGAGTTAATAGGGATGTTTTAATATAAAAATGTTATAATTAATATAAAAATGTTATAATTGATGTTATTGTTTCATTTTAATATAAAAATGTTATAACTAATACCTGAATAAAATATATATATATTTCACTGAGAGTAAAATATTCTGTGTTCATATTCAAAACTTATGGCTTCAACGATTAATAAATACGGTAAATAAAACACTAACTATTTTAATCATGAAAATACTTATAATAATATAGTCGTTATAATCTTTTAAAATATGAGCTTGAAATGTTTATAAAAGATTAAAATATTTTTACAAGTTTATCATAATTTCATTTAACAACGGAATACTTTACTTTATCATGATTAAACAGATTTCCTATGATCTCTAATAAATTTAAAATATTCTGGATATTTGAGTAATAAAACAAAACATCTTTATCTTGGTACCCAGGTTCATTTACTAGTTGTAACCAAATCAATTTAATGAAAATAATTAGATTTTCAATTTGTGTTCAAATTAAACAATTTATATACTTTTAATTTCTTACTTCATTTTATCATGATTAATTTATTATTTATCATCAATATATATAAATCACTGATAAGAGATATTAAAGTTACAAGAAATGATTATAAAAACATCAAAAGGATTATAGATGTAACAAAAAACTAAGTAAATTTATCTTAGGACTTTACTCTTAAATACATAATTTAAAATTTCACGTAAAAAATTGTTTGTAATTATGCTATTTGTAATTAAAACTGGTATACGCCATTACTTATGAAAAGTTTATTTTGTACAATAACAAAAAAAAGTATAAAAACTGAAAAAAATGCATAGAGATTTTTAAAAACATTTTTAATAACATAATTGAAACATTTTGAAAATTATAAAATCAATTAAGATTTTTCTGTAATTCTAACATGTTCTTAAAAAATAACTTGCCATGAATGAAGCTTAATTTATTTAAATAAATTTTTAATAGAAGTATGCTCTAAGGAATTTATTATAAACTATTCTTAGATAATTAAAAATTTAATTATATTAACGTAAAACTTTTCATTATTTATTAGGCGATATATTTAGCACTTTTCCTTCTTCAGTTTGAACATATATTTTTGCATTGATGGAGTTCATTTGCAAATTCTTATTGTGATATTTTACAAAAAATTAACTTTTAACTACACTAATTCTAAACAGAAATTTAGGAAAAATCACAAAAAGGGTGATATATATAACGCTCCTAAGATTAACACAATCTCAATGTAAGTTGAATATGTTGGTATGTAACAAGAACAGAAGATAGATAATTTGCGAAATATAACGCTGCTGTTGGAATACGTCATTTACAAGGAACGTATAAATGGGTATCTCAAAGTAAAGCTACAATTGTCGCTATGTCTAATATTAGAAATCTGGTACAGCGAAATTTTAACTTTGACTTAAAATCATTATTTGGCCAAACAATTTCGATGGTGAGCTATTGGGAGTTTACAGGCACGACAAAGTCATATATAATTGGCTAGATTATTGAATGCGAGTCCGTCTGTGATTCATAGACTTTGGCAACTATTTTTAACAATGAATTCGGCATCCAGAGTGTTCAGTCAAGCACGGATATCCGTTTTCACGAATGTCAATGACCAATATTTGTCATTATACTCACGAAAAAATAGAACAGCAACTCCAGTTATTCTCAAAGACACTCCCTTGCTGTAAGTTTGTATCTAGATCAACCGGAGTCGAAGACTTCATGAATGTGGTCATTATGCGAGGCGATTAGTCATTTGTTTTGCAAAAGTCATGCTACAGGCAGAACCGCTTGCAGCAGGTTAGTCAACACGTCCACTGGACGTGGGGTTAATGAAGAGCTCTTCTGTTTACAGGATGAGTCCAATTTTAGCTAAAAAGACAATTGTAAGCTTTTTTTTTCTTTTGGAGAGAACGTGGAATTCATTTTCATCCATCAAACATTGATGAAAGAGATGCGTACGGTACAGGTAGAATATGTATTAAGAAGTATATGTACTAAAGAATTAAGAAGGTATTCTTTAGTTGTACGCACAGACCTCCACGTTTTTTCCCGTGGAAATATTAATGCTCATACTTTTAGAGATGATTTACTGAATGCATATGTGAGCTCTTGTCTCGGGCGATAAGTGATTTTTACAGGATGATAATGCGAAATTATATAGGGCTCTCCTCGTGAATGCTTATCTTGAGCAGGAAGCAATTGATCTCATTCTGTTGCCAGCTTGATGCCCGGATCTTAACCTAATGGAGCAATCTTGGGAAGATTTATAACAATGTCTGTTTTTGTTCCCTCTCATAGGATTCTAACTACGCCTTCAACTGTTTCAAAAGAGCAATGGCTCTCATTTCCGGCGCAATTAACGCAACGCATATTTGATAGAATCGCACATCACTGCATAAACTGTATTCCTTTTTGGGGTGATCATACCGGTTATTAAAGATATTTTTCGTATACTTTTCATTTGTTCATTGCATACATGTGCTAACTTTTATAACACCATCATTGTCAGATGATTTCTTTTTATGATATTTTGAACCTTCCTATGTGTTATAAAATGTGCATACGTTTCATTGATTTCCACGTAAATCTTTTGCATTATCATCATTTTTACGATTTTTAATTAGTTTATGATAATTAGTGTATAAATCAAAACTTTTCTACATATGTTTGGAATGCCATGAAATAGTACGATAATATAAAATTATTCAATTAACAATAATATAACATTTCAAACATCACACATTAACCATGTAAATATATAAATGGAAATTACTATTTTTTTAAGATCATGCCTCTAAAGAAAGTTGAAAATAGCCAACGAAAGCAGTATTAATAAAATGGTTAAAATTTTAATTTTATTCTCTTCCTTGAGAATATGATACATCAAACAGTTGATTTTTTTAATTTTATTCTCATCAATCTCATTTTTCACATTCATAACAGAAATATTTATAATTAATGTATGAAAAAGGAAACTGCTTTATTTTTTCCTTAATTAAAACAAAAAAAAGAAGAATACATTTTTATTAAATAACGAAATTCTGATCAAGAAATTAGTTTACATATGGTGTAATTAAAATTTTTCATTTAAAAATATTTGTTTTTAAAGCCTCGTTTTTGTTCTTTAGAAATGCCTAAAATAGACAAGATTCTCATGAATTAAAAAGAAAACGTTTTTTTCAAAATATTTTAATAAATTTAAAACTCTACATTGAATTGAGTATTTTTAGAAGATTTAGTCAAAAAATAGCTTAGATTCTTTTAGAGGCTTTCAAAATAACAAAGAAATTTTTGTAAATTATTTTGTAAAAAAAAAATTTCGTTAACATTTTGATTAATTGATCTGTTACATTGTATTTTTGATTCAGATTTCTGAAATTTATTTTTATTTGGGTTCAATAATTTGATCATATTTCTTGTAAAAACTTAATTAAATTAAATTACATGCTATTGAAGTAAAAATAAACTATTTTGAGATACTTTACCTGTTGCACATCAATTTAAAAAAAATGCAAATTTTTATATAAATTGACAATATAATCTCTAAGGACAGTAAATTGATTTCTATTATTTTAAATAAATAGCTTCTTTAGCTTAAATTAATTTCTATTTTTAGAATAATTAAAATAATCGGCATTCCTTAGGCTAAAATCTAGAAATGCCATTAAGAAACTTATTAGAGTAATAGTTTGATTATAAACAATGTTAATAACAATTTTTATCACTTGTATGTGCATTTTAAAGAACTTTTTTATAAGTATGTATGCAGTTTTTGTAATATTCTATACAGAAAGTATAAATAATTTTATAGATTCTCATGTACATCCTGTGTCATGGATCCTTATATGCAAACTTTTTCAAAATAAAGTCTAAGCACCAAAGAGGATTTGTCTGACTGCAATGAAACTTCGTTATCGAAGACATCTTGATCACAAACGAGAGAATGATAAAATTTACAAGACTAACGAACTCAAATTGAGTCATTACGTGCATTTCTCTTGAGCAATTCGAAAAATTTGAATCTGCTAATAGAGGCGGAAACAATATCTGTTTTTGCTACCCCCTTCGTGATTTCCGGGAGAGAAAATTAATTATGTCATTTCTATTCATCGTACTACAGTCTCTTCCTTATTCCCGTGGTATCTTCCACTATTTTATAGTGGTTGGCTGGGGTAAACGTTACGTCTTTAAAAAGTCTTCCTTAGAATCCACAACATCAGCGGAATCGTCTGGTGCAGTGTCGCAACCAATCTTCGTGGCTAACAATCAAATTAACATCGATAGTTTTCAGTTTGAATTCCATTTTACTTTTGAAACCAATGATCATCGTGTTAGCGTCAAGTGAAGCTGTGGCTAGTGGCCTTTTCCTACCTCGGCATACATTAATAATTTCTGGTGTGACAGTAAGGAGTGAAATCTTACACGGCAGCAGGTGATCTGATATCATCCTCTATTCATGTTTAACAGCTTAGAGATATGATAATATCATACTGATTCCGGTTGTTTTACCCTTATGGTACGTTATCCCGGAAAGTTATGACAGGATAATGCTAGGCCTCATTCAGCTCTTGAAGGAAATGACCATTGCATATCATTAGAATGCATTCGTGCTATTAACATTATTCCCTTGTCAGAAAAATTCCTAGACCTCTCACCAATCGAGCATGTAAAGAACATGGTAGAATGCTAGATTTAGGAATCCCAAAATATCACATATCTGAATCAACAACTTTAGAATGCCTGGCAGAATGTATCGTAAGATGACAATAGGAGTATATGTTACTCTTTACCGTGGCGTATGCAAGCCTGTATCCTCACCATTCCTTTAAAATTAACACTGATTTTTTTTTACATCATGTAAAATTTCAAATTATATAGTATGATGTAAATATCGATAGACAGCATGTATATATTCTAGTAACTAATTGAGTATGCCTCTAAAAATTAAGGTTAAACAAAAATATTATCATTGCTAGTTAACATAAAGTTGTGGCACCGACCCACCCGAAGGTATACGGTGAGAGAACGCCGCTGACGAGAGCAATCCTGGATGGAACCCAGGAACAGTGGCCAATGGGAAGCCGGAACTCAAAGGTCCAGAAGGACAAAAATTGGAGTAACAGGTGGTGGAAAAGCCAAACCACCAAATTGAAACACACTAAGGTAAAAAGTCTCAAAAGCAAGGAGTCCGTGAGGACAAAGCAACAGATGCGTTGGTGGTGGAAATGCCAAACCACCCAAAAGGGCACACACGGGTAAAAATGTGTCATTTTATCAGCGTTCTATTGGACTCTCTGACTGAAAGATTTGTGGGCACAACAAGGCCTTTATTGAAAAAACAAAATACAAAAATACAAAGAGTAAATACAAAACAAAGTAAATAACATATATACAACTATTTACAAAGTACAAGTTACAATCAAAGTCAGGTCAGGTTTTCCATTTGAAGTTGGATCTCACTCTTCAGTATTTCAGCAACTCTATTCCTGAATCCTTGGTGGTGGACAAGTTGATGGAGAGTCTTGCTCCTATAGTTCTTAGGGTATAACCTTGTCCTGATGTCATGTCATTATATCTACTGCAGGTGAGGGCCAGGTGTTCAGGGGTTTGAACCTCCTCATCATGTTGGCAGATGTCAGTTTTTCCATGGAATCTCTTGCGATAGGTTCCGAAGGATCCATGTCCAGTCATGAGTTGATTGATGTAAAAATCGGCTCTAATGCTCTTTCTAGAAACAACCGGGATGAAGGAGTGGAGCCGTCTGGTCTTTAGCGATACAGTCCACAACTGCTGCCATCGTTTCAATTCTATTTCCGCCGTAAGAGTCTTGAATTGCTGCTTACTGAGCTTTGCAGGTATTGAAATCGCATCAAAGGTTGTGGCTTCTTTAGCAGCCAAGTCTGCCGCCTCGTTA
>JAPDSC010057865.1:4946-31004 GCA_026290005.1 Latrodectus geometricus
TGCAAAGCAATATCCTTTCTAACAGGTAAATCTAATTTTAATTCATTCTATCAGAATCAATCTTCTTTGTTCCACAAATACTGTCATACTGGTGAGGAAATGGTTTGGTATTCAATTTAACAGTTCATTAACTTAATTCTCATCGTATGTAAGGATGTTTTTAATGATTTTGTGGGAAATTTAAATTGTACTTCTTATCAAATTAAGAATTGTGTACAGAACTTGCCGATAAATGACACATAACAAGCCTAACCAAGCTTACACACAAATACTATTACACTTGTAAAATAAACACAATTAGACTCTTATTAATGCGTGTTAAAATTTTAGTTGAGTAAAAAATATTTTTTGTTTTACAATTATTTGTATAGAACCAGACAGTAATTTAATTTTAAATTTGGATTCTGCAAAACTTAGAAAAATGTTAAGGCGTTATTATAATTTTGACAATTTATTTTGTTTATTATAAATAAATTATCATAATTATAATAACGTTTGTATTAGGAAATAATTTATTTGAAATGAAAAGAATAAAAATTCTATTAGAAAATTAAATTTTGGTTTTAGGAAAAATCATCAGTTAACTTCTGTTCATCAGTTAACAGAGACATGAGAAAATGCAACTTTTTATTTAAAAAGCTTAAAAAAAAAAAACAAATTAAATAAATTGTAAAATTTCATAAAAAAAAAAAATCTGAAATTAAAACTCCCGTTTATAATATGTTTCCAAAAAGTTTTTCTTAAAAACATCTTTCAAAATACAAGTATTTTTCTAAAATAGTATTCTTTAAAATTATGGATAGTATATGAAATAACTCACCTCACAACTGTCCAGCTAGAATCCATATCTAAGAATATGGGTTCGATTTTCGCATTGTTTACATAATGCATTCTCACAGGGAGTTGTTCTTTGGGATACACTCTCATATGTTCACTATTGCATCTCAACTTTTTCACCATATCATTTATTATACCTGAAATGAATTAATTGGCTTGCAATTAAAAAGAAAAGAATAATTCGAAATATTGTGAATAGGAAAAAAAAGTTTCACAAGCAGAAATATTGGCCAATATTGTACCAAGTTATAAAATTAGCATATTATTTATTTTATATTAAAGAGATTTACAAATACATTATATATGTGTGCAATTTTGAATTTTTTTAATAAGTGTCTCATGTATGTATATTTTTCATCAAAATTGATAAATAACAATTCAAGTAAAAGTTATAAGTGAAATGAATCTACGCATATGAATTTGTATAAATACCATCTGTTTGGTGCTTAGTTGGCAGTTGAATGGTTAGCTGTCAGTTCAATAATTCGTGAGCATAATTTCTATCTTAGATATGGATGATTGTAGTGATTGAAAGCAATCCATATTAAAATGTTGTTCTGCTTTGAATTATCACTTATGTGAAACCTCTATTGTCATAAAATAATCTACATCATATTATGTATGCAGTGTCGTATAGTATATGTATTTTATGACTTCAAGATAGAGTATGAATTCGTCTTCTTTAAGGAAGGAAGTAAAAGGATATGAAACTATTTTTTATTAAAAAACAGTGCCCTACATATGTAACATACATAAGTATACATGATGTGTAGTTAGCTTATTACAAAGTAATTCACGCACACAAATAACCAATGTCATATAGAGATGACAAAAGCACACACATCATTTAAGTGATATAGAATTATTACCATGTTTTCATTATTCAAGATAATACATCAGATAATAAATTTAAGATAATTTTAGAAAAAAAAGAGAATATTATAAAAATTTTCTAATAAATATTTTAAATTTTCTTATATACAAAATTCTTTGTGAAGATGATTGTGCGTTTATCCTTTAGTGATTACAATATGTGAATAAAAATAACCGAACATCCGGGGCTCATGATTTGAAAAGCATCAGTCGTATAATTAATAAAATATAGGTGCCCTTTCAGTTTTATTACTCTTCGAGGTAGATGATCCACTAAATTTTGGTAAACTCTTGACGATATTGTGCTCCATTTTTACTGTACCAAGGTGAACTAATAACGTTTAATTTTTTGCTGAATGTATTTGGCACGTATACGAAACCCTAATCCATTCTAAAAATAAAAAGTTCAAGTCGAGAGTTTTTGGGACAGCAGGTAAATACTTTCCCCTGGCAAATCACAACGCAATGTGATGTGTGTTATATTATATACAGTACTTTTACTTTGATGCAGAAAAGGATTGTTTTAAAGTATTGCTATACTTTTGGAAGCATGTTATTATCTAAAATGTTGAATGTATACACTCGAAATAATCGATGTGAAACTGAAATCATTTATATGAAATGATGTCCAGTGACTTTGGGACATATTGTGTATAAAGCGGCTATTCACAGTCTTTTTACGCACGCGGAAAATGTTTAGAATTAATTTCATTGACAAGTTCCTTTGGGACCTATATCTACAAGATAAAATGTGATTTATTTTTTATTGTCAGGAAAAAGTGCAGCTGTCTTTTATTAATTTGTGTTTTCAGAAACATCTGTCATGCTACATGAGTCATTTCGATTATTTTTTTTTCTCCGGTGCAATTTCTCTATAGGCTAACACTATTTTTATTTGTATATTCAGCCAAAATTACACTAGATCTTTATTAAAAGAACAAACCTGCCTTAGTTTGAAATAACTAAGCCAAACTGAACAGAAATAAGTTATTTGATTAAAAAACGAAAATAAAGACAAAATCTTTATTTTTTTAAATAACATTTTCGAAACAAATTTTTCAAAAAAATTAGTTATTTCTCTGAAATAATAATGGAGCAATCGATTATACATACTTTTGTCTCTACAAAAAATCCCATCATTTAACTAAACCTTGATACAAAGTAATCAATAAAATTCTTACTAAATGAATGAAACCAGATTACTTATGAAAATTAATGTATTATGTAATTTAAAAATTTATCAGTCATAAGTAGGGATGCTGAAGAAAAAAACAGGCCAACCACGTACTTCAATCAATCGTAACTCGTACATTACTGAAAAGGAGTGGAATTGTTTAAAGCACGGGTGCCCAAGACGTCGATCACGGTCGACTGGTAGACCGCGAAGACAGTTTAGGTAGTCCCCGCGACCATCCCAATAATGATCTCGGATTAACGATTTAATTTATGATTTATGACATAGAATCAATAAATTATTTAAAATAAAAATTTACTAAAGTCTACCCACTAATTTAAAACCCAAAACAAACTGCAAAGATTTACGATTTAAAGATTTATGATTAAAGGTTTACGATTTATATATAAAACTTAAAACGGACATGATGAGCGTGATTAAAATATTCAACGAAACTATAGGAAGGTATGCATCTCAATTAAGAAAACATTAATTGAGAAACTTCATAAACATGGAGGAAAAGTGCATCCTTAATCCAAACCGAGACTTCGAAGATTTCGCTTAATACTTACTTGTTTTGCTTGATTTTTTTTAAAGAAGATTCACTGACTTAATTAGGTTGAAAGAAATACTCAATTTTATGATATTTCTATTTAATGAAAATGTCAACATTGATGGAGTATCTGAAAAAGTAGGACATTTAATAGATATCACATCAGTCACGGTCGAGGAAGAAATTATTGAATTAAGATGAGATGTTCTTAAATCCAGAGCACATTTAGCGATACTGATTTTTGGAAATTAATTGCTGAGGAAACGTTTCCAAATATTTACAAATTGATTTTGTATTTGAAATCATATTTTGAATCGAGGTATCTTTGCAAATCTGCTTTTTCAACCATGAACATGAAAAGACAAACATTGGTCGCATTTAACAGATGAACAATTAATTTCGTGTTTATGCATTGCAATAAGCTCGTACCAGCCACAATATGATAAACTTGTCACAGATATACAGTGAACAATTTCAACTAAACCAAGTAAATAGGATGGTTAGTTTTTGATATATGAATACTTTGATTATTTTCGTCAGTAAATTTTTATTTTGTAAATATTAATATTAAGTTGTTTTTTTTTCCAGAAAGATTACATAATTTACTATTTTATCTTGTTGCAGAAAATAAATATGTACGTTAATTTAGCGCTGCCATTGGTAGAATTTTTTAAATGTGGCCACCTTCGTTTTTTTTAAATATGGAATAGACCCCGGATCCCAAAAGTTTGGCCATCCCTGGTCTAAAGAGTTCATTTAGTGTTGTTAGATTTCAAAGCAGGCTTATCAGCATAAAGTCAGCGGATATGAATGACCTAAGACAGTGTTTCTCAACCTTTTAGTATTCACGGCACAATTTTCAATCATAATTTTCATCCCCCCCCCTCTCCCCACCGCATACAATAAAATATATACAATAATAATGTATTTTGAGTATTTTGGCGCTAAACCTACATTACAACCTTAATTTTAAACTTTACAAATTACCAAGAATACCGAAATTTATTGACATTTTGCAACACCGATCCTCAGCATTGAAAAAACAAGAATCCTATGCTTTTTTATTGCTCTTGCGTTCCGCCATGTTGGGCATTCTCACGGTTTCGCGAGAAGTTTCGATTTGTTTGGAATTTGTCTGGTCAGCAAAAAATTAAGCTAGGAGCGTGCGCAGATGTGAACAAATGTTTTCTCATAGGGAGAAGGAGAAAGTTCTATGACGCCAATTTCAATTCCAGACAATCTCATTCGAGTCGATCCTTCTATCGCTATTGAATCTATTCTGAATGTGTATATTATATATATTTTCGTGTAATTGCAATTCACCATATGAAATATTCACGGCAGCAGACTTATGCAGAATCATGGATAAATTTTTAAGCTGGCGTAAGCGAGCATTAGACGATAGACAAGCATCAACAAGTACACAGATGAGCGTGGCTCCGAAAATAAAATCAAGAAAATATTCTCAAGAATACTTTAATTTTGGGTTCGCTAGTACTGAAGTAAATGAAGAAGAAAGGCCCTTGTGTATCATTTGCTCAAAAATGTTGGCGGCAGACAGCATGAAACCTAATAAACTTAAACGACATTTGGAAACGCTTCATAGTGAGTGCGTAAACAAACCCAGAGAATTCTTCGAATTAAAATTAAAATCATATGAAAAGCAAAAATCATTGTTTAAAAAAATTTGTCTGTGAATGAAAAATCTTTAATTGCCTCTTACAAAGTTTCATATAAAATAGCCAGATGTAAAAAGCCTCACACCATTAGTGAAGAGCTTATTTTGCCAGCCGCGATTGATATTGTAGAAATTATGTTTGGAGATAATTTTGCAAAACAAATGCAGTCTATACCTCTTTCAAATGATACTGTTGCCCGTCGAATTGCTGATATAGCTGAAGATGTAGAGTGTCAGATTTTGTCGAAGTTGAGTTACAAATTGTTTTCAATACAACTCGATGAGGCAACAGATAGTAATAAAGATGCTCATTTCATTGCCTATGTTAGATTTTGTGTTGATTTGTCAGTAGTCGCTTTATTTGCTATCTTAAATGATTTTATGAACGAGGCAAACATAGAATGGAAAAATTGCGTCGGAATATGCACGGATGGTGCTCGTTCTATGTCAGGAAGATTCCAAAGTATTCAAGCACCTGTGAAACAAAAATCGCAACAGTGCGTCTGGACACATAGCATGATCCACAGAGAAGCTTTGGCTTCCAAAGAAATGAGTCCTGGTTTGAATATTGTGTTAACTACGGTTGTAACCGTAGTAAATTATATAAAAATAAGACCCCTGAAATCAAGAATCTTTTCCGTACTTTGTAAAGACATGGGCGCAGTACGTTCAGCGTTACTATTTTATTGCGAGGCAAGATGGTTATCACGAGGGAAATTTTTGCAACGTGTTTATGAATTAAGAGAAGAAATCGCCGTTTTCCTAGAAGAGGAAAACAGACCGGAAGCTGAGAATTTTCGCGATAGTTTATTTGTGTTGAAATTTAGCTACATGGTCGACATATTCGAGAAACTAAATAACTTGAATCTTCAACTGCAAGGAGCAAATACACATATATTGGATACGAGTGATAAAGTTAATGCTTTTTGTAGGAAATTGGAATTGTGGAGCAGAATATTAAAGCAAGAAAACTTAACAACGTTTGCAAATTTGAATGATTGTATTAAAACTTACAAGGCTGAAGAACATGTAAAAGTTGTTTTTGTAACCATTGAAAATCATTTAGCAATGCTAGCAAAGAATTTTAAAAAGTACTTTCTTGCTGACGACAAAATGATATCCAGTTACAAGTGGGTGAGGGATCCATTTCAAAATACTCCCGAAGGACTATCAATCGAAGAGGAAGAAACCTTCAGAGACTTCACGGCAAGCGGCGAAACCAAATGACAATTTAGTAATAAATCACTCTTTGAATTTCGGGCAGGAGTGGATGATGAGTTTTCTGCACTAAAAACAAGGGCATTTCGCATTCTACTACCATTTTCAACATCTTACCTTTGTGAAACTGGATTTTCTGCGGTGGCTTCTTTGAAGACAAAATATAGATCTCAGCTAAATATAGAAAAAGAACTGAAAGTGTCAATTTCTAATATTAAACACCCCTTTGAAAAACTTTGCTCTGAAAGACAGGCCAAGGAAGTCACAAATAATTATTAAATTTGTTTTTAATTTAGTTAGTTGTTTTAATTTAATAAGTTAATTATTAAATATGTCGAAATGTATTTTGTTTTGTATGTATGTGTGTTCTTTCCTTTCAGTCACTTAATCAATTTTTTTAAATAACATTTTCTCTTGGATATGCTTGCGCCCCACAGGTTGAGAATCACTGACCTAAGATATCAATTTTAAAAATTCAGACTGGGAAATTCCAGCCAATGAAGTTGACATCCTCCAAGACCATACGTTTCTTAATGTCCAAACATTCCAAATTTCAAAGCAAGGTGTTTGCGTGTTTCCACACGTTGGCAGAAGTTGCTGGATGCCGGGTGAAGTTAGGAAAGCAAATGGTCTACACTTTCGGTTAATCATTTCTTTTTTGGCGATTAAAACAGCAAGAGCCAATAAACAATTTGTGAGCAACTAAACTATTATTGCAATATAAAAAAAATTAAACTTTTGTACATCTCTGTTTAGAGCTGCTAATGATCAGACCCATTTCCTAAAAGAAATCATGCTCATAATATCATTCATGAAGCATTGTCATGTTTACAATGTCATTACTTCATCTATAAAAGGATGAAAGGGAAATATAATAAGAAAAAAACCTATGCCTGATTTATACAATAATAATAAAATCCAAAAGGTTATAAAAAAAAGCTGCTCTCTGTTATCGCTACCGGATTTATAACTCAGCAAATTCATTATTTGGTGGAAAGTTGGAAGTATAAAATAGTCACTAAACTTTAAAATTTTCATATAAATGATGGAAATTTCAAGGAAATTAACCTTGCAAAATGCCATTTTAGTAAAAAAGTAAATAAATAAATATGGTGACTTCTTAAAAACTTCTTAGTGATTTTAGCAAAACACTTGGCAATTAATCCCATCGTAACCACAAAAGGTTTTAAAAAAATTTATATCATGAAACTATAAGATATATTTATATGCTGAAACTATAAGATTGTTTCTACCCGTCAGTGCTGGCAGAAGATATATTTTATCCGTTCTTGCATGACAACGTTTATTTACATGATGGAACCGAAAACGGTTTTTATCTATCCATTAGACGCTTTTAAAAAGCCAAATCATTAAACTTTTTCTCATTCTTTTGATGCTTCATACTTCATGTTTTTACTATGCAATGATCTTATTTTTGTGTTATTTTTTTCTGAAACTATACTTAAAATTAAAATATAATATACCTGAGTTAATTCTTCCCTTGGGTCGTATTCGGCCAAATGGCCCCATAGTAGAATAAATATTCGAAGCATCAATGTAGTTATTGACGTTAACAACCCATTTGCAATCGATATCAGACATGCCTAAGAAAATAAAACAATTAAGTACAATTGTAAAATAAGCACTGCAAAAATTCGTAGAAATAAAATAATGTGTTTTATTGTATATATAGTTGCATTTTACACTAATTTCAGGCATATTGATAATAAGTTAAAGCAAAACTTGAAAGGGGTGTTAAATTTAATGTCTTAATCTAAATATTAATCTTTACTAATAATTACTGACAGTTTACTCCTGATACATTAATAATGCGAACAATTGTTAAAACAAATAAAAATCAATTTAATTATTATTAAATAAAAAGAAATTTTCATAAACTTCATCAAATTTTTTAACAAATTACTGCGAATTTAACCAATATTTGTGATACTTTGAATCAAAACTTCCAACAATTAATATAAATTTTATGTTTCAGATGACTTAGTCCTCATGTGTAGAAAGTGTCCTCAGAAAGACAAACAAATCAAACTATACTTTACTATTTCTAGTGATAGTTTCCATAAGAACTTTCACTTTTTTTAATTGAGTTTTTATATGCACATTAATTTAATATTTATGAACATCAGTCTTAAGAAAATGGATTACGTCATTTTTTATGAGACTAAATTCTATAGCAATTTCTTACGTCATTCCATAAAATTCAGTATACCAAAACAAAGTCCTAGCTATAAACGAAGCAGCCTGTCACTAATCTTCAATTTCTAGTCACTCACTATATGGACAAACAGTCAAGCTGATTTAAAATACCTCTTTAATTCATCCAATAAATCCAACAGTTCGCATAATTCAACAAAATCTTCTGAAGAAACTCCCACATAAATATTAGATAAGTTAAAGCATAAATCAGTGTTGACAACAACGGAAAGTTGACAATTTGGTAATAAAAAGCAACCTCTTCTGAGACATCTATAACCCTCTACCTATTCCCAAGATGTCTGGTTAAATATAATCTAAAAGAATGGGTTCTGGAGACAAAAAAATAGTTGAAGAATGACAAAACTTGGAGAATGAATTAGTTCCTACTATCAGGAGGACTCCTCTCTTTTGGAAAAGAAATGAAATTTTCTTCCTAATAAGACATAGCTTTTTTTCCTACCTGCTTTCATCGATTTCCTCTTGCTTCTTCAGTTATATGCACTAGCATTAATGAAAATAATATACTTTATTACTTGATAATATGTCCCTTAACTACTTCTTGGCATCTTGCTAAACCAGCAATTGAATGGACACGGCCATTTAAAAGAAAAAATATTCTCAAACCAAATCCCTAAGAAATAACTAAACGAAATCATGAATTTTCCAATAGACCAAAAGCGACTCTATATAGTTTAACGACAAAAATTTTTAATTCTAGTAAATGAAGTTTAGCCAACCCATTCCTTGTAAATAATTTTGTCAGTACATAATCTAATTTTGTTTCTAAAAATTTCCAATGAAACTAATAATACAAGTTTCTATAGATGTTTCCTTTGTGCCGTTCTCTGTTAATGCGGCCAACATTTGTACAGTATTCCAATTCCTGATCCATTCATGATAGAATATCCTTTGTTAATGATTCAAGTAATTCAGCTATCCGCTGCTTTCATTGGTACATGTCAAGAAAATTGATGGCACAAATGCTTTGTCTTTAAAAAAGCTCCTTTAAAAAAATCAATTGATTGGATGTGAGGATCTCGATGGTCAACAAAGAAAGGACGTATCGTTTGACCCATCATGGCTAATCCAGTGATGAGGTATACAATTAGTTCAGAACTTGTTATGTGTTTTTATACTATGTTACTGCAAAATGAAACAGCGAATTACTTCCTTTATAGTTGAGGGAGTACAATACACCCATTGATGGAGTTTTCTACGCAGAGAAAAATCCAAAATACTGCTGTTTCAAATAAAGTAGAAACCATTCACATTTAGATAATCGCGCTTACGTTCTATTACATGTGACTTTATTTGTATACACAAGTCTGTTAAGAAACCTCCAACTTATCATACAAATTGAAATGGTAGCCGGAATATTTTAACACCTGCACCTTCTAAAAAGTGTTTCCTAATGCTGGAATTGTAGATATTTTTATTGCACGCGCCATTCCGTTGTATTTTAAATTCTGAGTTCAGGATTCATTGATTTTGTGGGAATTCGTAAAAATGGTTCATGATATTTCAATTACTTCAGTTTTGACTTATGTTCATACTGGTCTGGTAAACTTGCACAAACAGCTCATGTTTTCAAGTCGCTGCATTCATTGTTCGTTATTGTGGGCATTACTCCACACATTTTACGTCATCATTCTACGACGCAGTGATTCTTCGATAAATTTAGAATGAATTTTGAACGAGGAATAATGTAGCTTTCAGGCATTCCCAAATATATTAGTCTTTCCCCTGAATGGATATGCCATTTTAATAAACAGTATCTCTAACAGAGATTTAGCATCAAAGAAATTAGATTTAGCAGGAGAGTTAGGTTAGTTTTCTAAAATGCAGGTTAGTTTTCTAAAATGCAAATTAGATTTAGCATTTTAGAAAACTAAAAGAGATTTAGCAGGAACTTTTCACTATTTCCAAATTTTACTTTAAAAACTTCAGTTTTATAATTAATTTAAGTTAAATAAATCACAAACAATTTAAAATTTTGTATTACGCTATTTTTTTTTTTGTTTTTGTTTTATTAGATACTAAACACGTTGCAGAACACAGTATGATGAGCATGATATCACATATTGATTAAATACATTCCCATGAATGACATTACTTCTTAAAAGGATAGACTCTAATGACATAGTTCCTCCACTTTGGTAATGTTTGAAAAGAGACTGAGTGTTACCTTCTATTTTCAGGCTAAAGTATATTTTACATCTCTTGACAAAGTAAGTATTCTCTCACTCATAAAGTAATCGAATGCATTCTTGTTGTATCTAGCTCTTATATATCTAGAATTACAGACGTCTCCAATAATCAGTGGTATCACTTATCGTACAATTATACATCTGATGTCACTTTGTATGCCGTACTATGATATTGTAAAAACTATCCGCATGAATTTATATGTATGTAATATATATATATATCACCTCTATATAATTTCCTAAGAAAAAAACATGATATTAGACATTAAATAATTTGTTGTATTTATTTCTTCTCTCACGAAAGGCATTATGTCGATCATTTGACGCCATTTTTCTCATGGACCACCTTTGCTTAACTCTTAAACAGTAGATTATATTATTTAAAATTTCATTTAGCCTTATGAAATAATAATGAGAGCAATCGTAAATTCATTAATTGGGTACATTCAGTATATTAAAAGTTGGTAGAAACTTTCGCGTCTGGTAGGGATGCACATACAAAAACTTATAGGCAACTTATATATACTTTGATTGGTCTTTTGATAAGTACTGTTAATTACTTTTCTTTAAATGCTAATTTCTTCGATTAGCCCTGATTTTATGTGTAATATCAGTGCAATATAAAATAGAATTAATGATACCGTAAATGCTTTAAGTATATTTAAAAAAAAAAAAAAAAAAAAAAAAAAAAAGCTGTGGCATTAAGTCTATTTTTTGAATTTTTTAAATTTCTTATATAAGATTAGTATAAGATCAGACTATTTAAATTTAAGAACCATGTCAATTTTTAAATATTTTTGTCTAATGTATACTTTGGAAATGCTTCATTTCCTTTTAATTGTATAAATTCATTACAGAATTCTATAAAGAGCCACTAAGTATAAGGCATGAATGTATAACTACAATTGAGTTTCCTAAATGCATGTCACTGACTTCACAACCTTAATTTAAACATCGTTGATTTTTCTTACCATGGTCAGACACAATGATGACATTCACACAATTCAGTAAGTTTCTTGACTGCAAACCATTAAATAATCTTTGAATCATGTAATCAACATTTTGCAAAGCTTGATTGACCTGCGAGAGACAATGAAATAAAAATAACAATGAAACTTGAAACAAGCATAGCTTGAAATTCGATTAGAAAATCATTTAAAAGAAAATCAAAAAAATTTCAAACATTTCATTCTTGAATCAAAATGTTTGCGTTGTTTAAATAATAAGTCATTTTGAATCAGACATAAGCAAAATTCTTTGGGTTAAGTATTTATTGTTAATTGTTTTAAATTGAATGTAACTTCTTACAGATATCTAAGAATAAACCATTTAAAATTTTAAAAAATAACTAATATTCAAGAAAATTTTTACCTGCTTAGAATTGACGCCATTCCAATGTCCTGCATTATCGGGTTGGTTCACATAGAGCGTCAAGAAGCTCGGGCGTTTGTCTGCTGGCAGATCCAGCCATTCCAATATTTGGTCAACCCTTTTATTAAAGCTCATATTCCTATAAATAAATGTCATAGTTTTAATATTAAATTTGTTTAAATGCAAAGTAAATAAATAAAACAAGTGAAAATATTGGTATGTTTTTGTATGCAGTTCTTAACTGAGAATGATAAAGTGTTCACATTGAAAAAACTTACGAGACATATTTTTTAGTGTAAGTTGGTAAAATACCACTGATTTTCACTTCTGATCCCGGCCAATAGAATGATGCAGTCTTTTTGCCTTGCTTTATAGCTGTTACCCATATCTAAATATATATATTTATATAAATAAATGCCGAAATGTAATTCTTCAAATTAATTAAATGCAGGAATTATTTCCTTCCTAAGCACTTACCGGATCTTTCTCGTACCACATTGGGTCCAGAAAATCCGGGCTACCCACTTTAAACATCTTTTGCGATGATCTGTCAAACATGTTATTATCTATGATGCCGTGAGATTCAGGATTTAGACCCTATTAAAAAATTATTGTTGACAAAATGAGTAGATGAATATTAATAAATAATTCTACTAAAAGATAGGATAATTGGTTATAAACAAATGATCCTCCTTTATTCTATGAGTTTCATTGATAATAACAACATAAATATTAGGTTGGGGAAGTTATCCATTATTTTTTCGGTAGACGTCTGTAGTGATCTAGTCTCGTGAGGTATCTATCAAACAATTTCAGATTTATGCTCGTTGGAAAGGTGACATTTGACACTAAAATATTCTCTTGCGGTTTTTTGTTTGGTTAATTCAGTTATGAGTACAAGGTTTTAAAAAGGGAACACAACTAACAGAAAATTCGATACATTTTCGTTTTTCTCTTGTAACGGCAAAAATGATAGCCGGGTGGCTGAAATTGTGAAAGGTGTTTAACATCCTATATAAGACTGTAACAACCAGTTACGTACAATTTTTGTTCCGTTCGGGTATTTTTGATGTTAGAGATGCATCTCGCATGTGGAAACAGCATCGTCGAAAATGTCTATAAAATATCAAAAATGATCAAACTTGACAGCATGTCAGCAGTCGTAGCTTCGCACAAAACCTAAAAATCTACATGAAAACTGTTTTAAACCTTTTTACAAAGCGAATCTGAAAGAAGTTACAAAAAGTTCACGTAAAACTAATGGATTTCTTTTTCCCCAACCTAATATATAGGTTTATCCTAAAAATAAAATGCCACGTTTAAAGATGAATGAAACAAAAATGATTGTGTATAAAAATTTTGTTGAAAATAATAAAATTATATTAAAAGCATTTATGAACGAAGAATTATCTTATGAATTGAATGATTCAGTTTATTATGAGACTAACACACAATTGGTGGCATAATTATGGTCAATGAAACTCCATATTACCTATCCCACCTAATATAAATAAAGTTAAGTAGCTCAGGGGGTAGTAGTATCAGTTTATTTATGTTGATGTTCAGCATTATTCTCACTTTATAGAAGTAATTTATATGGTTAAACTAAATTTTAGAGTGTGCCCCCTTGGCAAACATGGCAATTTTTGTTTGGCCATCGATTTTATTGGCGATTTTTTTTTTTTTTTTTTTTTTTGCACAGATTAATCAGTTGCTCTGTTGCAATCAGAATACAATTGGGTTTTGCTCAGCTTGGCGATCAATCGCGATCACAACTTGGCGAGAATCAAAAAGGCACCCTAAAGTATAGTCTAACGATTTATATCCGTTATTATTAAATGTATTTTCATTGTGAGCTACTATCTTTAATAACCTTTTGATAAACCCTCCACTCTACAACATACAATTCTACAAGTCAACAATTTTCTTGTCAACTACTCCAGGTTTGATCAGAAAGTCCACAATTTCAATATTTTTAACAATGGAAACTAACTTTGGAATTTCATTTGTTTATCAATTGACTAAGTTTTCCTTATATCCACAAGTGGTTGGTCTAAATGCGGAAAAATTCTAGCCTGAACTTGGGGTAAAAATAAATAATAAGGTAATGGCAATGAACACTACGTAAAAATTAGATATATCTATATTAAAAATAAACAGTATTGTACAATCCAAACTATATGGTTATTAATATACATTACCGTAACGATACTGTAATGGTTGGGAAAAGTTTTTGTAGGAAAAACAGAATACATGAAGTCAGCTGTTGTTCCGCATTTAGCTAATTTACTCAATGTTGGTGTGAATCCTCTCTTGAGGTAATCAGATCGGAAACCATCCAGGGACACCAGTAGCAAAGGGGGAGTGCCTTGATAGCTGTGCAACAAAATTTATTAAGATTATTTCTTACATATCTCTTATTTACAAAACACACATTACTACATTACACATTAATGTATTTAATTTTAGTTCTCTTATAAAATTTTTTTGGAACTGGAAAATTTCTGATTAATCTTATGAACTTAAGAAAAAACTATATATATATATATATATATTGAAGGCCAAGTTTAACAGATTCGAAACATTTAAAACAAATACAGCCCTCTTAGTCTATGTACATAAGGAATATTAAAAAATTATTAAAAACAATTTTCTAAAATAAAATTTAGTGATTTCAGAAATCAAAATAAATTAAAATTTGTTTTTTTTTTTCTGTTGCTGATTATCCTCTAAATATCTGGCATGTCAACATCCAGTTGTTGACTATTAAAAAAACTGTAATAATAAAAGAAGTGGATATTAAATCCATCTTAGTTGTCAATAAAACCAATGGAGGTGAAAATGAGCAGCTTCTGTTGTCCAAAAAAGACTAGAAATATTTTTTCTCTTAATTATTATTATCATCTCAGTATATTTCAATGAATGCTTAAAAAGGCCTCTATATCCGTAGCAACTTCCTAAATGCTTTCAAGCTGTGCATTTGGTGGAAATAAAATTAGATACTGAGGTAACTGGTTTATGACAAGAAATAATACCTTACAATATTTATTCAAAATTAAGCAACGTAGTATATATATCCAAAGTAAATGATAAAGAAACAATTCTCTATTACTGTCTTTCCTTAATGACTTGTCACAAGGTCACAAACTGATAATTAATAAATTATATGTAGTCTAAATGTTATGTTAGAATTTATTGAATTCTTTATATTTTTATAAAGGATAATGAAGAGAGTGAATTAATGATGAAACCATGTATTTGCACTGATGCTCACAACAACTTAAAACAGACAAAATAATAATATGAACTTATGATTTTATGAGAGATCGTAGTATCACTAAGAAATGAAAATTGCAATTTTTTTCATTTACCATTTGATTCTTAGTATTTGTAAGATGCTTTGAAGAGAAAAATATCTATTTTACTCCATTATTATAATGGAGTGATCTCTCTAATGGAATATAATGGTCATAATGACACTATACTAATCACGCACTAAGAAATTCTGATGTCTCGATATATTTGTGGTGGCTTCAATAATAATTTAATGAATTAAAATTATAAATGCTTTGAAAAGTTGTGTATTTTTTAAAGTCTCATAATTTTAGAGAACAAAATAGCGGATCAAAAAAGAATTGTTAGAATTAGTTAAGAATACATTCTACAATTGTACAAATAATTAATGATATGAATAGGAATATCAATAATGTGTGAAATACCGCCAACCAAGTACTAAACTGAACTCAGAGGCACGTTTGTTAGCGGCACCTGCACCCCTAATGGGATGAAGGCAGAAGTCGACCTTGCCTAACCGGAGGATCAAACTTCAAACACAGGTATGTTTGGAGAGCTCCAAGAGACACCACTGAATTTTCGTCCACCAAGAAAATTGGAACAAATTCCGCTAAATTGATACTAAATTATTTCATATTGGTCCTCAATTAATATTTTACGAGAATAAAAAAAAAGCTAATTTTTAAAAAATGTTAAAATTACTGCATAATATGTGTTAATATAGGATTATTTGTGATACAGCATATTTGCAAAGTTACTTAATCATGAAGGCATTTTAAAAATTCATTATTCTAAAAATAAGTAAAAAATATAAACTTAATTAAAAACACAAAAAATAACATTTTACTGGCTGCATTACATTTTTGGTAAATAGTTTTCTACCACCATTAATGGGTTTTCTTCCACCATATTTTTTATGATTGAAGGAAACCTAAATATCAAACTAATGAAGTTTATCTCTAAAAAATTTCCAAATGAATTAAATGTGCTCCTGCATTTTCAAAAGCAAGATTTTCTATGTGCTGAATTTTTAATAAATTTGTATTTCTATGTTGCTTGTATTTTATTTTCTATATTTTGTATTTCCTATAAATTTCTGGGGTATTTTTAACTAAGTTAGATCAATTAAAGATGAAATATAGTACAACTCGGCAACCAAATTAACAATTTATACATACACTTCATTAATGATTATTTATAATCATGCAAAATAGATAAAAAGAAAGGATAGTCATAAAGGTATTCCGTTTCGATGAATAATTCCCACGGAAATACAAATGCAAGCAACAAACCATTTTCTCGTTAGAAAATAGTTCCCGAGACATTTGTCATAAAAACATCAATGCACAAAGCTACAAAATATTATAAATACGTCGCTAAAAGCTCATTTTCCTTGAATTTACTATTGGAAGCAATTGGAAATCTAAATAACACTCACTGCATAAAGGATCTCTCTGTATTAAAGGAAAAGCACGTTGAAAATGTGATCATCATGTGTCAATATTGCCCTCATCTCTATTTAAACTGAAACTGAATTCATTGTTGGAAAACACTTGAAAGTGGCTAAAATGCAGTCCAATTTTTTCACGTAAAATAATTTTTAAAACATAATTAAGTGAGTTGGCATGATAATATGAGTATTAAGTACCATGTGATAAAATAGTTCACTATCAAGCATTTTGAAACAGTGCTAGTAAATAAGTGACTTCTAAAGATAATACGGTTAAATTGCGCTTTAGGTCCCTTACTTCACCAACTCGAGAATTTGAAGCGCTTTTTCGCGCATGCTCATTAATTACTCTTTTGTTTTAGCCTTTTCATTGGTCGCAAATTAAGTTTCACTTTGAAATAGCGGTAGCAGATGCGCTATGCCATCGGCGATTTTGAAAACGCGCCAAGTAGGGGACCTAAAACACATTTTCACCGATAATAGTAGCTATTTCTTTCCATGACAAATTTTTCAGCTCAAAGTGTGATCGACGATTTTCCATCTTTTTCCTAATAAAAATACCCAAAATTAAGTTGACTTGCTCATGAAATCTCATTTGAAGACTGTGTGATTTTCAATCCTCTTAACATATGTTGGACACGAATGTTTTATAATAGTGCTATTGGAACATCCTAGACACTAACCATCTCACCACTTAAATTCTCAAGAGCATAAACTTTTGAAACTTGCTTTCGTGAAGAAATTTGGTTCTTTTCTCTCTACGCCATATAGAATCAAACTAATCTCTTTTTAATATAAAAGCACAGACACAGATTCGAGCATTTATTTAAAACTTAATGAAGAAAATATTATGACTTACGATATCAAATCCTTATAATCAATCATTTTCCAAATAATCATTTACACAATTACTTTTTATGGTAAATTATTTACAATTTCGATAAAATGTAATACCCAAGTGCAATTTGTAATTTTGTCAAAAAAATAAAGTTTGCATGAAAAAATAAATTTTACCTTTGAGGACATTTTCCTTGTTGCCTTGGACAGTTGCCAGTCCATTTTGGTGAAGACGAAGCTGAAATCACGAATAAAAGAGAAAAAATTAAAGTTATAAGTTTTTCAAATAAGCAGCACTTAAAATTTGTTCATTACTTATATAAGTAATTACACGTGCATTATTAATTATAAGCATAAAAATATAAACTTTACTTATATGTTTAATATAAGCATAAAAACATTACATGTTTTTCCAACAAATTAATTGTTGTAAAACATGTTTTTTATAGACATTTTTAACATAATTTCAAATAAAATCAGTTAAATTATTCATTGAATTTGATAAAATAATTATTTCCTAAAATTTAGATTTCTCAAAAATACTTAACAGGAAATATTATTTTTGGAATCATTTTAGCTTTAAATAATTTAAAGCATCTATTCTGATTGGATATATTGCTCAATCTCTATAAGAAGCGAATTGGTCATACGAAGTCAAAAACATGTAGCCAGATGAATAAAAAGTTATTGATTTTTAAAGATTTTGGCATAATGTGCTTTTGAAAGCTTATAAAGGATATCCTAACTACTAATAGCCGTTATAGGGTATTTATATGTCCTCTGCAGCAAGGCATCTGGAAATACTTTTCATAGATAATGTCTTATATGTGGGTCACAAGAGGAAAGAAGGAGAAAACTCCCAAGCACGCACTCATTCCCACAAAAAGCGATAAAACACATACTATCCCTCTCCAGTTCTTAAATACATGATGGAATAAACAGTATTATCTAGTCCAAAAAGTGCTGCTACTCTACAAAGTTACGATGAGCCTTTATGCTAATACTGTTGCCATTTTAAAATCTTAAAGACACACAGCTTGATTTTTAAACATTAATTTAGGAATAATTCAATGTTTTTAAGAAGTCTCATATTGCAGATAGAAATGTTTCAATTATTTCGACATCGGAAAACGCAGTTTTTATAATGTTATTTAAGTTTCGAAATTTGATAGAAAATAAATTTTTTATACTATGAATTAATGCTATTAAATTACAGCATATTACTCTTAAAATAGGTAAATGAAAATACTAATTATATTCATCGTGAAAATTTAATTATAAATCTGAAGACCACATTTGACATTTTCACAAAACCAGCATTTCTTATGTAACATTTAAGATTTCTGGGTTTTTTTTTTTTTTTTTTTTCCACGATTCTTAACCATTTATAAATACATTTTCGGCTTTCAAATTTAAATTATGAAATTCACCAAGAAACACTTCAAAAATAAATCGATATCTTCTTATATCTCATTATATGTATTTAAATGTGATAATGTATCTATTTCAATACTTTTTAAATTAGTTTCTTAACTTTTTTATTCCATTTAGATTTGATTTTCATCAGTGGGATTTTTCAAAAAATGCAATTTTTTATTTGCAAATATAGTTTACAAATAAAAAATCAAATTTGGAGTTAATGAAATTTTTACAAAATATGATTGTTGTGTCCTTAATGAAATTAATATTAAAACTTCGGAAGTTTTTTTAAAATAAGTTTTGCAAATTCATGCTCATAAATACAAACAAATACATCGCATTTTAAATGTTATAAGAATCTTTATCTTATATTTTTAATCCTTCTAAGCAATATTATGAGAAAAAAAATTTCGATTTAAATTATGCGTTTGCTACACAATAAATCGAACCTAATCTAAATACATATAAAAGAGAAGTATTTTTGTATATATTTGTCTTTAGTTGTTTCTTCATAGTTAAATTTAAACGCAATTATTCCTTTCTTGGCAGGCTCTCGTTTTAGTATTTAAAAAATTCATTTTTATAGAAGCAAACAAACTTTATATTTTTGCATACTATAATCAGTTATTTTCGAAGCAAAATGTCAAATTTTATTAATTTTTAGAATCATCTCCTGATTATTTATTATTTTTACGATCATTTATGATCATTTCCAAAAAGCAATCAAATCCTTTAAGTGTTTTCTGTAAATAAATTTTCAAAATAAAAAAATAAGCATTTTAATGTATGCAAAATCTAATTTAAATCTCTGCATGTTCCTTAATCAACTTTAAATCAGATATTTTGCAGTACGAGTAACTTACTTTTTAATGTTATATATAATAGTATATGTGAAAAAGTATAATTGTGTTATTGGAAAGAAATGTATATATTATTATATATATATATATCAAATAAATGTATTATAACTAAAAAAATATTTGTTCGTTTAAATTTCTTATTTTTATTAATATAGCGCGCATTAAAATTATGTTTTTAGAAACGGCTAGTGAGATTTTACCTCTTCCGCGAGAATTACTTCTGGAGGCAGCAGACGATCCTGATAGGACACACACCAGGCCTAACCAAAACACCGCATCCATCATTTTGGTTTGGTTTTATGTGCAAGAACACATGACGCACTAAAGATTGCATGCAGTTTAAAATAATCAACGGTAAACAGAGCGTGAAAAAGAAAAAAGAAACAATCACACACAACTAATCAATATGCACAGCGGGAAGCCAAATCACATGACCATTCGAAAAATGAAGATAAGCTAGTGTGAGAAGACACGAATTCGTTAAAATTTTGTTCGCTCTTGACCGGAAGTTCCTCAATTATTTTTCTAGGTGCAGCAAATATGAAAACGATACATAAAACCGTAACATTCAGAGCTAATTTGCAATTAGTTGATTTTCATTCCCAAATCATAACAATCAACTTCTCATTATTGTGGTTAAATTTTCCTTCCAAATCTAAATAATATGAAATTTAGTGTAGGTGAAATAAGTTAAAATATTTTAAAAATAGAATCTTAATTTTCTTTAATTCAATTTTTTTCTTTTACAAAAAGTATATTTTTAAATATAATTTCATGTTCACAATTACCTTTTTTATTACAAAGCATCAAATATAACAATATGGAAAAGCTTGATTCTCATCTATGCAAATAAAAGCATTATTTTTATCAAATCAAATACGCATATAAATACCTATATAAAACAATTGTGCGACATTTTCTTTATTTTCAGTGTATTGTAAATTTTTCATTTTTGCATTGTAAAATTGATTATTCTACATATTAATTTTGCTTATAAATATTTTGCTTTTTATGCTTGGTTAAATAACAACGGTCAATTTTAAAGTTTAAATTTTTTACTAACCTAACTAATTCATTTCTCTTATAGTAAGCACCTTTCATAAGAATAAAAATGAAATTAGTGATGATATGCCCAAACCAGAATCAACTGTAGAATCAGTTGGAATAGAAATCTAAAAAATTTATATAGCTTTGTCAAAAAAAAATGCATCCAAATCTAAACATGTGGAGTGACCAAAACCTCGGAAGAAGTGACAGTTGTCATTATTTATGTATGCAACAAACTCAGAAGGTAATTTTATGAACTATTTCAACTTGTCATACAAGACCGAATAGACATCATTATATTTATATAATCAAACGAAATATTTATTTAATTCATAAACACAACTTCTCGTTTTAAGTGCAAAATATTTTGTGTGAAATATAAGTTTAATAAATGTTGCTTGTCATAAATTTTAGGCTGTATATTTTTGCTGACTGAAAAGTAATTTTCCTCGTAATTTTGAAAACGCAGTTAAATGACGAGGTAAATACCAGTGCTGGTACTTTCCACTCCACCACAACGGATATTGGTCTCCATAAATATTTTAAAATGCATTGTTCCTTTTAACAAGACAGTTTTTCGGCTAAATTAGGCATAGAACTCTCCCAATTAAAAAAATGATACTTTTCTTCGATGATCACTATAGTCTTCAAAATTGAAAATATTTTAATCACAACAAATACTTTAATTTTAAATTCTTTAAATGCTTTAATCGCAGCAAAATATTTTTTAAGGAATTAAATCACTATAAAGTTTTTAGAATGCAATTTCAGTTATGTGAACTCGTCACACATTTAAGATAGATAAAATTTATATAAGCAATAGATCTGAAGATAGATGAGAAAAGAATCGTCAAGGTACCATTTTTTTTTTTTTTTTAATTTCAACGCTCTTAGATTAACAAGATTTAAAGCTAGAACAAATTACTTTCCTATGTACAAAAAAATAATTTATACAATAGGGTGGTATATTATTAGTACTGTTGATTAAAAGTTGTGGATATCTGTTCCATTTAATCGGTACTGGTCAGAAAATATTAATCAGCTTTTTCTCATCATTTCTAATAACTTCCTAGGAGTCATGCAGCTCTATTATAATGTTAATTTACGATATATTAACAAAAGATTATTAAAAAAGAAAGGAAGTTAACAAAATAGTTTAATTGTTAAATATTAAACTTATGTGCCTGTCTTCAAAATTTATTTAAATATTTGCAAGTCTAACAAATTTTTAGGTGGATGTAAATATTTTCCTGTACATTGATTAGAAAAAATTATTTTTCTTGATCCAATAAAAACTAGTGTCCTTAAAAAAATTATATAGTTTTACTGGTTGAAATGCATAATAATCTTCTAATTGAAGGAATTTGTTAAATATAGAACAGATAATCAGTAGGATTATTATCTTTTCAAAATGTTTAGCATCTTTTGAGGAAAGTAACAGTGAAACTTCTTGAATTCCCTATTTTCATGAAAATTAAAAGTAGCAAACATCAAAAATTATTAATAAAGAAGCAAATTTTAAAAGAGGCTTTTTAAAATATTTTTTTAGCTAAATTATCTTTCTAAATAAATATTGATGAGGCGAATGTTAAGTGTTTTTATTCCCGTCAATTTCAATTGTTATGACTGGTAAAGACAAAAACATCAATTGTTATTGCCTTTCTTTCTATAGTATTCCGCAACATTTTCCGAGAATTTTCAGAAGATTTCATCTTTCACCGTTGTTAATAGCTCATTGTTTCACCCTAACCTGATATAAATGCGCAAAATACTAATTGAGTAATAGGAAATAAAAATATAAGTTTCTCTTATTGGCGTTTACAACAGATATTCCTTTTAATAACAATTTCAAGAATTGTTTATTTTATGAGTTTTTTCTTAATTAAAATAAAGCAAAAATTAAATAAATAGGAAGTTGAATAATCACATTAGCATTGAATCTTAGTTTTCTTTCGACTATGTCTTTTTGTTGATTTTATGTTGGAAAAAGTATGTTAACTAGGATTGTATTACTTTAACATGATTTTTAAAATGACGCTGAAAACTAGGGAATTTGCCCAATAATTATAATCACAAATGCAATATTTATTTTACTTCAGAAAATGTTAACAATAATATTGTCTTGCCATTTAAATAAACACTCTTTTGCAAAAAAATCGAAGTATCATGTTATAAGTGACTGTTTTTGATGAGATTGAATATGTGTATAGCTCATATACAGATAATAAAATGATTGAAAAATCAAGATCATAGTATTTGTTCACGGCTCACAATCACTCTTTGAGGTTCAAATTAGTAGTTGGTCTAAATGTACCTGGCTGCAATGCATGCTTGAATTCGTAGATGCAAGGAGAGTAGAGGTTAGTAATGTCATCCTGTGACATATTTCGCTAAACATTCATCAGTTGTTGCTCCAGATATGCGATATTTTGCGATGCTTGAATCTGGCGGCATACCATGTATCAGACATGCTTGATTGGTGAAAGGCTTGGTGGCCTTGCTGTCCAAAGACGAGTATCAACAGCACGGAGGTAGTTCAGAGATATGCGAGTGGTACATGGCATGGCATTATCTTGTCAGAAACTCTCTAGGAAGACGTGCCATGAAGATTTAATAAAGATGACCTGTTGTCATAAGAAATAATTACCCACACCATCACAGCAGGGGTTATAGCTGTATGCCTTTGCAAGACAATGACTGATTGGGACCACTGGCCCTGATTTCTTCAGACACGATCACGGTGGTCATCTGCTTCAAAATGAAGCGGGATTCATCGCTGAATACTATAAGATGACAGTCTGATGGCAACCATGATCGGCTGCGACACCACTCCAGACCACTCCGTCAATGTTGTGGAGTCAAAAGTAAACATCTTAAAGGTCTCTCTGAGCTTAACCCCGTCTCAGACATGCGTCGTGAGATGCTGGACGGTGACATTGTAGTTATAGACAAGTTATGCGTTGAATAGTCGACAATGATATCGTTGGGGTGGTTCGGGTCTAGCAAATAATCATCCTATTTTGTCTCACATCTGTGCTCCTTGGCCTTTCAGAGCCTTCATTTTGTCGGCAATTTCTTTGTAGCAACCATTACTGCCAACATCTTTGCACAGCAGGTCTGCAAGCTGCAAGTGGTGGCCTATTGCACGGTAAGACCACCAGCTTCATGCAACCCTTGAATGAGACAACGCTTAAGGGCATTTAGTTGTCCATAAGGTCTTTAATATAGTCGTAATGGCATCTTTAGTTACTTCTTTACGGAATTACAATGGCAGCAACAAAAAAAAGATGAATTTTCCGCCTCTGTTACTAGTTATATACTTTCTGCAATAGAAATGTGTGCTATGATCGCAATTTCTGTTCATTTGCCTTGAAATTTTGATCATTTGCATGTTTGATCAAGATGTGTTTGCATACCAAATTTCATTACAATCGAAAATTTCCTTCTTGGTCCGAAATATTTCATTATATTCCTGTACATTCGGACCCTTACCGGTGTATGTCGACAATCACAGATACGCTCTGGTGGAGGTCGAAAAGAGAGAAGCCGCAAAAGAGGCAACTGGCTGTTTCCCATCCAATCCTTTGTTCGCTTGGAGTCAGTCAGCATTGTCAGTCTTATGCAAGTTTCAATGGTGAGAGCAACGTTTTCTTAATTTTCCCCGATACTCTAATTTATACAGTGAGTTGTGATCTTTTTCTTGAAAAGTTAAATGCATTAATTACGGGTAAACGAGAAGACAATTGTTTTTATTTTTCTCCAGAAAAGTAATTTTAAATACTTTCTGAAGTGGTTTCTGCTAAAAGTAAGTGTAACACATCTTTGGATTACCGACGATTAAAACAGTTTGACATTTTAAAAATTAATGATGAAGAAAAGTTAATTGTACCATTAAAACCAGGAGAAACAAATATACAGTATTATGTTACCAATGAGGAATTGTTCAGTATATTATATGAAACTGACACTAGAATAGGCATGGAGGAAACGTATGCTTAAAGAGTTGCAAAATGAATACAGAAATATTACATATGAAGTTGTAATGTTGTATTTAAATTTATGCAAGCAGTGTTAAATGAAACTCAGTGCACCTAAGAAAGATATTGTTGTAAAACCAATGATCAGTTCTGAGTTAAATTCAAGATGTCAAGTTGATCTGATAGATCTTCAGTCAAACAGAGAAGACGAATATAAATTCATAATAGTGTATCAAGATCATTTAACTAAGTTTGTAGTATGATCTTTGAAAACTAAGAAGTTGGAAGAAGTATCGTATCATGTTCTTCCAATATTCTTAACATTTTGTGCTCCAGCATTATTGCAATCAGATAATGGTAGAAAATACAGTAATCAAGTCATATCCGAAATATGTGCTATGTGGAAAGATGTTAAGATAGTCAAACATGAGGATCAGTTGAAATGGGCAATCAGGATAAACAAAATATGCTAACTGCGTGTATGAATGATAACGATACAAATAAATTGTCAGAAAGTTTCCCCTTTGTTCAATTTGTCAAGAACACTACATACCACGAAGGAATACGTCAAAGTCCTTATGAAGCCTTGTTTGACATTAAAGAAAAAGCATAATCTTTTTTGATCTTCGAACAAATCGCAATTATCGAAACCGAAAAACAACTTGAAGAAATTGTCAATACTTTTGAAACCGTAGAACATCTTGAACAAACTGATGATACTTCTGAAAAAATATGAGTGGTGGTCATACCAAAAACCATATTCCAAAGAAAAATATAGAAGAGGACTTGCAATCTACCACGTCTTCACATCAAGTTCTGACTGAAAAACATGAGTTAATTTCTATGAAAATGCTGCCACGAAAGAAAATCTTCTGCTGCAAGCAACAAAAATGTTAGGAATCCTACAAAAACGATTACCTCCTGCTCAAATAGGTGATACTATACGAATGCAAGTCCCTTATGTCGACCGTGGTAGTACAAAAAAGCGAAATGTGTCAGCGATTGTTGCTGGAATAAAAGAATCCGACTTCTATAAACTTCCAAAT
>JAPDSC010057868.1:8116-29126 GCA_026290005.1 Latrodectus geometricus
TCATCAGCACAATATCCTAAAAATTTAACCATCAAATTAAGAATAAGAAATTTAAATTTGAACGTAAATATTTGAAATTATTTTTCTGTATCTTATGATTCCAGTATGTTAACACCAAGGAAAACTATAAAGAACAAAATGTCATGTTCAAGTTGGCTCACTACGAATAAAGCAAAGAATAATATAGTTTATGAATTACATGTAATTTCATAACACAAAGTATACAAGCATTGAATTAAAAGAACGTAAAGCATTTGTAGAGGTTAACCGTTCACCTTTCATAATATTATTAAAATTTATATATATAGGAAAAAAATAATTTTTAGTGGCTAAAACGAAAAATTTGTATAAAAAATACATATTTGAGAACTGTATTATTTCAAAATCATGTAGAAAAGAGCTGGGTATAATTAGAAATTGATAGTGTTGTTGTAGTAACTTATGACACTTGACAAAGCCACGCCCGCACGTCTGCAACTGGGCGAAGAAGTCCGAAGGAACGCCTCCCGTTTTTAAATAGATCATCCTCTCACAAAAGTGAAAGTACGACTTGGCTCAAAGATGGCAGCACCATCTGGATCTTCGAATTTAGTGATAGGAAAACAGGGAATAGCTAAGGCCTGCCTCCTACCACCCCCAGAGATATTAATTTGAAATGGAAATTTGGAAGGCATTGCGACCACGACATATTTTACGTGCCCCAAAGTGAACACGACGGTATTATTAGTCGGGGAATCGAACCCACAACCCACAGATTGTAAGAATGATGCCCCAAAGAGTAAATATCATGGATCTGGCCCACTTTACAAAATGATTCCTTCCAACGAACGTTAAACATTGGATTATTGCACAATTATTTTAAAATATTATTGAAACTTTTAATTTAGTGGAAATTGTGTATGTGATTATTGTTAATAAAACATTATATTTTATGAGTTAACCTCTATTCAATATATTATTTTCTTCATTTTATGTATTTAATCATCAGCTTATGGTCCATTCAAATTTAAAAAATATCTGTCTTTGTAACTTAATTAAAAAGGAAAAAAAAATTTTTTTTTCATTACATTCAATTTAATAAAAACTTCAAGATAAATTTATGGTTAAAAATAAAATATCTGAGAACAAAAGTAATTTTACTTTAGAAAATTAAATAAAAAGAAGAGATAAGACAAAAATTGTAAAATTAGCATATGGAACTTTTTTATGCTTGTATTCAGTAATTTATCGCAGTCTTCGATGCAACCTTTCTTTCAGAGCATCTTTGTACTGTATTGCTTTATAGAAGATTGCACTTGGTTGTGTCTCAGTTTTTATTTAATATTTCCTCCACTTACTACTGTGCTATAAATACATTTAAGTTATTGAAGAACTTTTATGTCTTTTACCTAATAACAGAAGAATATTACAATAATTTATTTCCATACTCAATATTGAAGATATAAATAAAGTATGCTGTTGTTTTGAAAAGTAATGTATTTCTCCATCTAACGAAGAATACATTGAAGCGTCATAAAAATTGAATCTCAAGAATAGTGTCATTCTAAATTGAAAGGAAGGGGCGTGTTTACGAGCCATTCTGAACAGCAATTTGAGCTGACGAAAATGAATTTCAAAAGACTGCAATTCTATCGTCGCTTAAGATTTTATCGTCTCTGTATGGGATCGTAAAAAGTGGGCCTTATCTCTTGCTTTATTTCCTTCAATTTGGATAATTTTTGACATAATTATGCCTGTGAAAGTTCAGACATGAAATAGAAAATGCTTCGGTGATATTAATGGGTGACCGTCTTGGGCCTATGTAGGCTAGGAGGATGATGGTTATTTTAAGACAAGGTTGTTAACCTAAAATAACAATCTAATTTGTTATTATAATAAGAGAGAAATGCTGTTTTATAACTCATTACAAAATTTTCTTATCTTTTTAATATTTACTATATCTACACACTGTTGATTAAAAATTATCTTTAAATTTTAATTCTAAATTATATAATGGCTCCATTTTAATTTTCCTTAGCATTAACTGGCTTAAGAATGGAAGTATTTACTGGTCTAAAATATGTACTTAGATCGAAAAGATATTTGAAATAGATATTTCTGAACATCAGATAAACATAAATATTTTTCAGAAGGATATTTGTTAACTAAAAATTGAGAGAAAAGGAGATGATATAGAAAACAGGTTTCCAAAACTAATTTTTGTAATAAGTGTTATGTATTTTATAACTTTATATACCTGTAGCTTAGGATAAATTTATTTTATTTATACTATTATCTTAATGATAGTATAAATAAACTATACCATTTATCTACTATTTATCTTAATGATATTTGACATGCATCAATTTTTTTTTCTTTAATTCTAGCAATACAAATAAAAAAAGGGAATTCGTAATGAAAATTTTGGATTTATTATATTTGGATTATATAAAATAAGTATCTTATTGTGTACTCCAAACTATTTAAATATATTTATTTAGAACTTTAATAATTCTATTTTGAAATACTTCATAAGGGATTTTGTTTAATGTCGCACCCAAAACCCTATTATCGTACAGAATTCAATAAATCGACCTTGGAATCAAAGGGTAAAATTTATATATTTAGTGACCTATTCAACTAAAATAGATTTCAAGATTAAGTATAATTTTTCATAAAATTTGATTAATGTAATATATTCGATAGTTCAGTACTGATTTGGTTATTTATTGATTATCATCAATTTTTTACTCAGGATTCAAATTCTACATGATCCAGCAAACATATTGTTGTTGGTCAAAATACGGGCTGAAACCAGCTTGCTGAATAGAGTCATATCTTTGTGACGCTGAAAATGTTGCAGCTTATCACAAAAAATATATTCTCGTGAAATGATATGGAAGATCTAAAATATGGAATAGATGCGAAGTTGTATATCCATAAAACGAACACAATGACATGAAACCTACCGCTAACTTGAACAAACAAAAATATTTTTCATAAGTAGCCAAAAATCAGCAATCTTTAAATAATTGAAAGTTCGCCATTGTTTAAAAATTAACATATTACCAATGAATATTTAATAGTGTGTTCGTTGTTTTTATTTAAATTCTTTTGCCAAAATTCAATTTTAATACACTAATCTGTAAGAAATTTTCTTGCTATGTTGTTTATTTCTTTTTTTTAATTTTATATTCGTAAAAGAATAAAAATAAATAAACACTGCTTTCGAGATATGATAATATCACACTTAAGCACATTAAAAAGAAAACTTCCATGTATTTTAAATCAGTTGGATACTAATTTAAATCAATATTTTTGCAGAAAGCAACTACAAATATTTTACTGCAAAAATTTAACATTAAGTGAGGAAAGATTTTTTCCTAAGGAATAACAAATTTTTACATGAAAATTACATTAATACCGGATTGCATTGACGTAGATTTAAAATGTTGTGACTACTTATACTTTAATGTAATAAATATGTTATATAAGCAAAAAAATATTCAAAGCAAAACTAAAAATTGATTAATAAAAAAATTCTTTCAATACAATGTTTTGCTCATATAGTGATAAAATTAATTAAAAGTATCTTTACCTGAATATAAATAAAAAATGCGTGTTTACTTATTTTAAAATTAACAACCTAAATTTACAAACAAAAATGTTTTATTTATTTTTGTTTATTATATTACAAGTATTATAATTAAGATGCAACAGGAACCTCTATTAAATTTTACATAAATATACTTATATTTTCAGATATAGTTTATTTCTAATATTATCATTGTTTAGTCTCCTTTTTGGAAATTATACTTCAATTTTTATTAAGGACAAATAGTATATCTAGTTTTATCTCAGATGAAATGAAATACGTAAACAAAATCTCTTAAGTTTTTAAAACAACAATATTTTTTTAAAATAACAATTTCTGTATGTGCATGTACTATGTTATGATGAAGCATTAAAACTTCGGTAAACAAATATTGTGATTAAAATTTCAATAATACGTGAAAGACTATCAATAGCAGGTAAAATAAAATATATTGATTCCAAAATATAACTGATGTTTAGAGTAAATATTATGAAATGAAATATAACAATTACTCATCTAACTATATTAATAAAAAAATTTGATTTAAAATTAGTATTTTTACATAATTCACATTAATCTCTCTCATAGTTTTTATTACTGCTTTAAACATTATTTAAGTAAGTAAAAAAATATATTATCTTTATTTAATTTTTATTTTTGTATATAATCATATTATATTTCTACCTAATTTAATTTATCATTGCATTCGCCTAATTTAACCTATTTTTATTTTCGACACTCTAAAGATTTAAATAAATCATTTTTTACTATAATTAAATAAGAGAAATTATAGTATAACATATAAATAAAATATTATTTATCTCACAGGAATAAATTTTGCATCTTTCAAATTAATTTTACTGAATTTAACTTACTTTTTTTATGCCAAATTAAATATTGAAACGGATTGATTTTACAAATATTAATGCTTATCAAAATTTGCGTTTTATTAAATATAACAAAATTTAATTTAAGCAAAGTATTTATAAGTGTTAAAACAACATAAAAAATATAAATATTTATTTAAGTACTATTTTAAAAAAATGAGCATGGATAAATATCATTTCTGACACCGAACTCCGGAAAAGTACAGACAATCCTTATAAAATCGATTATTCTTTTTTTTATACTTTCGACGACGCAGCGTACATATCAGACATGTGCTTTAAAGAAGTTTGCCTCTTCTCTTTTAGGAAAGCCATTAAATCCTCAAGTAGGCATTTTCTATCTGGGCCTTTGTCCATTACATATGCTGTGTTGGAAGCACTCTTCTTCCTCGCATGAGGGATGGTTCTAATGCTCCAGGAGAACACTCGGGGTCTTGTCGCTCCAGGCGTTTCCTGTCCGGATTATGGCCTTCAATGCGTTGCCACTCGATTAGTTCCGAAAAAGATTTATTAACTCTTCGCTCGGACGTCGATATTCCGGCTTTGCCTTGTCTCTCTGCCGGATCATAAGCCAGCTAAGAAGGTGCTTAAGTATTGTTTTCCCGGAATATTTCGACCGGTGAGAGATTTCTGCCCCTCTAGAATTTCAAGTGACTTGAATTCCTCTTCTAAAGTATTAAATGAATGACCTGACCTTCAAAATTTGACTTAAAGTTTGGCTGTTAGAGTTTTTAATTAATATCTTTAATATTTATTACAGAATATTAAATATTTGGTTTATAATAATAAAAGTTTCTAACACAACATTTTTTTCACTTAAAAAAATTATTAAAAATTTCTGGGAATTCATAAAGTATTTAAATTATTGTAGGAATGATTTTAATATGAATAAATATTTTTGAAATTTAATAAAAATATTATAGATTATAATATTCAAGATTACTTTTTTGGAAAAATAAAGATAGTAATCGAACGGATACATATTTATTTCATTTTTTTTTTAGATATTCTACAACGTCATGATGATTACCAAATTAATACATTTTACTACATTTAATAACAATTTTATTTCTTCAATGTTAAAGGCATTGCTTAGAAGTTACAAACTTAAAAAAGAAAATAATTATTGTTAATTTTAAAAAAAACAACTATTTAATATTGAAAATGTATTCAAGACTTTTTGAAACAGTTTGTATTTTGAAAATTATTTTTCCTGGTAAAACTTTGGAATACCATTCTTCTTGTTTAAATATTACAATATACAGTTGCACTGATAATGGCACGTGTCTTATTAATAAATGAATACTTTACTTTATTATTTCCGATCTGAATGCTTAATGTAGTCATAGTTAGTAAGAAATAAAATTTGAAATTGAGCCATGTATGTAATTAATCATTGAAACTTGTAAAATAACTATTGTGTGTTAAATATTAAATGGCTATTGATGAAAATACTTAGGAATTAGTTTAAAAATGTTTTCGCATACCAACCAAAAATAGCTTGATGCTACCTTTTCAAGTATCACTATCGTTAGGGATCAATCAAGGATCAAGAGCTCATTAAAAAGTACTAAAATAAAAAACAGTTTAATATGGTATTATATTATATGCTGGAAAATCAACAATAATTACTATTTGCAAGATTTCAACTGCGATAAATTTTCAAGCAAAGTCATTTAGTAGGATTAAAAGAACAAATAATAGTTCAGGATACGTCGACACTTAAGTTCATAATAGAAATCTATTGAGACTAAAATTTTTTTACCTCAATGATATATTTTTTACCTCAGAGATATTTTTTTATCTACTATAATAGAAAATTCACTATTTAAATGAAAATACATACCTCTGTTTTTATTTCGATAAAAAAATAAGTTATTTATAAAGATTAAAAGTAACTGTTAAATCATTTTATAAAAAAAAAAAAAAAAAAAAAAAAAAAAAAAAAACTGTTTTGTTTCAATCATACCTTGTATGAATTTTTATATGAATAAATTTTTTATATTCATAATAGTATCATTTGTGAGAAATTAATAGCGATTACTCTCAGTTTGATTTCTATTGTGATAAATTGTCAAGAAATACTTCGTAGGGTTGAAATAACAAATTGTAATTTTTGTTGTGTTAAAATTTAAATTTCATAAGAGTACTTCATAAAGTTAATGATTTTTAACATTACATGGATATTTCTTTTATCTATTCACTTATAGAAATAAACATTCGAATAAAAATACCTTATATTTACGTCTTTTAATACCTATTATTTTCAATCTTGTTAAATATTCAGCATAACAAAAAGGTGCTCGGCGCCTTACATTAAGAATTAATGAAAACGTTTTGAGGAAGGTTGTAACAGGACTTGTAATATTTATTCATACATTATTTTTTTAAAGATTGCATTTTACAATCTCGAATATAAAGTACAACCTCTGGTATTAAATGTCAGAAATATACAGATTATCGTTAAAATTACTAACATTTTAAATTAGAGACATGTGTATCGTATACCGAATTGCTTTTTCTACCATCATATAAATGTAATTAGCCATGATAATTTCGAAAGCAACCAGGTGATGTTTGTTCTCTTTATAAAATCTGTTAACTCGAAAGACATACTATAATTAGATTGAATTACATTGAATTGGATTTCATCAGAAAAGTTGACATTGCGCAACATTTGCATTCAGCTTTGTCATTGTGCCACCAAATTTTCCTCCTTTCCCGATATTGCACTATCATAGAAGCTAAAGTAATAGTTTAAATGCAAATATGCTCTGTTTATTTCAAAGTTACTAAACGTCCCATCACACCATCTGATAATGAGCATGATGCAAATAATGAAAGTTTTGGACTATTGATCCATGATGTGGTTGTATGATTTTGCAAGTTCCACTTCGTAATATGGTTACCTTCTTATAGATTATTTATTCTAAGACATTGAATTCATGCATGCTGTGGAGAAAGAACTTCAGGAAACTTTTGATTCTACATTGGCATGACATTGGTTTTATTTCGACCAGTATTTAGGCAATATTGCGGAATGATATTTCCACTATCCATAGATAACGATACTATTTCAATCAAATATCAGCACTTGCAAATGAATATCCCTTCATCACAAGGTATTCTAAAGCTCTGTATAATGCTTCACACTATATTCTGAGAAAACTCTGTAAAAAGTACATTGCGCAAAATTTACTTATGCAGTGCTTCAGATGTCACTTGTTCCGTTTGGGTTATCCAAGTCCATTGAAATGCTAATTATCTATTTGAATTTTTGAACTTCTCATTTTCTTGGGAGTTTGATGTTCATACGATTATTTCATTCTAGTGTTGCAAGTATAGTGGTCAGTAAAGTAATACGTATTTCAAGTTTGAAACTATTTCTTTCAAATTATTTTAATTTTCAACGTAAAGTGGTACTAATTTTTGTTGGAATTTCCATTCAATAAAGTGATATGCCAGTATGTGGACTACTATTGCTACTGATATAATTTTCCATCAAGTTGATAATATTTCTTACGTTGCTGTTTTACAATACATTCTTGTAAATTAATTGAACTTAACAAATTAATCAATTTTGGTTTTGTCAAAAATTATTTTTAAATATCAATTTTAAATGGATAAAACATATTCTTTTAAAATATATCATTAAATTATTTAATAATTTTATGTCTTATATAAAAATAGTGCCAACAGAAAAACAGTGCCTTTTTGATCATAAAGACAGTGGATTTAATACTGACATATTTGAAGAAGGCCGTTATAATAATGTATTTACACATTGTAATTTATTTAGCTTTTGCGTATTTTGCACTGTTTAGAAGAAGATACAACATAATTTTTCAAATTTATAATTTACACAGGGTTTAAAAGTCTGAAATGATTTGCTGGATGTTACAGTATAATGGTTAACAAAAACAGATAGAAATCACACGCAATAATTTGCCTGATTTACTAATTACAGCTAATAATATTGTTCGAAAAATTACATAAGAATTTAATCATTTATTTTTATGAAAAAAAATCAAGTGAAGAATCTAAATTTCTAACTGATGATTTAATAAATTTAGTGATGATAGCTATTAATTTATTTAATACAAAGAATAAAAATAAGTTTTGAGCATTGTTCTAATTGTTCTTCAATAACAAACATATTCTAACAACTTATGAAGAATATAAAATAAACTTGTTTTACTAGAATAAATTTTGTTATTTTAATGTAGATATTTATAAAACGTGAGAACCACTTAAACGTTCATAAATAATTAGTGAACTGTGTTCAAAGTTATATACAATAACACATATTTCTTCCGTATAACAACCACATTTAACAAACTATGATACTTTTTGAAAACTGTTACTAAAAAGATACACTATATCATGGAAAAGAGAAAAGAAGATAAATATCGTCTGCAACATTTCCCTTGAGGTCAAAAATGGGAAAAGTATGCTTATATGAGTAGAATATAAATAAGAATACCGTTGAATACTTGATACCAGTGCATTAATGTAAATGTCTAGTGTATGTCTTATTTATGTCCTTACTGCGACATTTTGAATATTAATGCTCATGAAAAACTTAAATTTTTCAGATAGATGAAACTATTATACATTGTCTCTAGAGTTATCTGACAAATTCTAAGGGATACATTCAAGATATAACTATTCTGATTGAAGAACTAAAAAACATTCTTTAAGAATTTTGGAAGAAAGTTATTACTTTTAATAGTAAGCTTTATAAACGGTATAGATATATTACTTTTGTCTTACAAATATATTTGGGAAATATTTTATTTTATTGAAAAGTAGCCTTCATATATAATTGAATCTAGAGATCTTACTGTTCTCCTGAGTATTAGTTTATTTCAAGTCATTTAATTGAATGTCCTATACTAAAAACATGTTTGATGTCTAAAAGTACATTTCAATCTGTTTGTGGATACAGTGTTTATACTCTTAATGCCTTGGCTTCTTAGTTCTGAATTTTATATGAAAGAAAATGAAATGCGTTATTAGTTGACATAAGTAGTTTGTATTTTAATGTTAAATAAATTCCCGCAGTGAATAATGAATATCTAAATCTAGATTTGCATTTTTAGATGTACTACATTTGTAAAAATCAATAACACACATCTTATGTGTTAACATTATCACTTGAAAAATTGTCAGTTGTATAAAAAACTTTCAGTGCAAATTCATCTCATAAAAGTAACAAATCATTCTATTTACACTAATTTAATTAAGTAAATTTAAACTTATAATATAAACTTGAAAGCACAAATTATTAATTTATATCAAAATAAAATTCTACTACTAATATAAATTCACATCTAAATTGTTATATTTGAATTTATGTGAAAAATGAAAGAAATGTTACCAATAGAATAATGTAGCTATATTATAAATATGTAACAAGAAATATCTAGATAAAGATATACATTAAAAAGACATCTTTCATATATTATTCTAAAATTAAAATGAAATCAATAAACATCAATTTATAAAATTTAATTTAATTAAGAATTGTAGAATTAATGTATAAAATCATTTGCAGACATTATGCATTTTATTAGAAATTTTTATCAGAACTATAGATAAATAAACACATTATTTGATAATTTAATCTAGAAATAATCTATAATAGATCTATCTTAATTCAAATACATGTTTAATCTAACTTAAACATGCCTAACTGAATAACTCGAAATTGCTGAAATTAATATGGATTTCGAATATTGACTAAGTTCATTCTCAATTGTCTCAGCAATCGAATTCAAAACATAACATAACTTACTTTACTTAAATCAAAATTATTCATCAGAATGAAAGAACACCGTATTTTTGAAATACAATTTATGATAAGGAGAAATAAAGACGTTTGGAATATATATATTATAGATTAATAAAAATAAATTCGAAAAAATTATTTTAATTATTATGTATTTCTTCGTTCACTAAGCTAGTATTTTTTATGTATCTCACTATTATTTTAATTTAAGCTTTAACTCAACAATAATTTAGGCTATTGTCTCTTCCAAGAAAATGATTTGTGAAAAACATTTCAGAAAAAAATTGCTTATTTTTTGCTATGAGTATTATAAGAAAATTCAGAGATTTATAAATGATTTAAATACAATTAGTTAATAGATGTTTAAGAAAATAAGGACTATTACTCATTACATTGATTATTATTAATCGTACTGTATGAAATGAAGACATCAAGTTCAAAACCAGAAACTATTGGAAAACTGCAAACTCTGTATGTGTATGTGTGTATTACTAGTAAAAACTGTATGTGTATTACTAGTATCAGCCTTTCATCGGATAATTGCCAAAATTGATGATATGAAGTTCTGTGCGATAGTGTCTAAAAAAAAATTCCATATACGGTACTGTAAACATGAAAATAATATTTTCATATCTACTTATAAAAACAACAAGCGAAAATTTAAAATGTTCATATAAAGTATTACATTGATTTTTCCTATTTAAAGTAACAATTAAATCTTAATAAATGTTGATTTAGTATGATTCCAAGTTTAAAATCAATTTTCTATGCACAAAGTAGCAGTATATGAAATATCTGCAAATATTTATTTCACATCATTTCATCTGAAACGTATTTTCACATCATTTTATCTGAACGAAAAACATTGAGTCACAAGTTTTGTCTCAGACACTGTGGACCAATGGGGGAAGGATTTTCCACATCTGAATACTCGTTTGTCCGGATGAATGCTTGGAAATTTTATGATTTTCTCCCTTGCGATACGAGCATTTTCAATCATCTGTAAAATGTTTTTCCACAACACATTTTACGAGGTGGATATTAAAGTAATCGATATTTTAACATACAGTAAACAAGTGGTTCTGTATGTTAAATATGGGGTACCAAACTGTTATCCATTGTTTATTAAAGTTATCTTTCACATGATGATAACATGAAATATAAAATTAATTCACATTATAATGATTTAAAATTGATTTCTGGTAATTATAAATTAATAAATAAATTACAATTTTATTAAATTAAGTATTAACAAAAGAAATCGATATTAAAGTGAAAAATCAACTATGAGTTGGTTTCATATGACTTTGTTTGGAAACCAATCCAAATAAATAAGACAAGTTACTACATAACGAACATGGAGAAATAGTAATGATAGAAAAAAGAAACAATAAAGAATTTTAAAAAGAACATTGAATAATTGAAACGTAATAGAAAGCAGTATAAAAGGAGCAATCCAAATAAAGAAATTAAGAGTAACTCATGAGAGTTCTTGATTTCCATAAAGTTTTGTGATGAACCATTTCCTGGAAACATTTTTTGTAAGCCGTTGCCTTTTAGGAGGTGGTCAGAATTCAGGGTGCCTATATAACAAATTGGACACGCTTTGGGAAACAATATTTTCTTATTGTATAGACTTAAACTAGACTGTCAGGAGGCTGAAATTTTCTGCTGCTTCTTTTGTATTTATCATGTATGTTATGTCATGTGATTTTTCTTTTGATAAATTATTCAAATCATAATAATTCATTTCATTACATTCTTCAGTAGCAAACATTTTAAATTTGGCTGGCGTTGCGGGTGGTATTTCTTGGGACATAGTGATGCCCATTACCACTAGAAATTTCTATTACAATATTATCCACATTTTCTATTACAATATTGTCTTTCAATGGATTTTCGATGTACCAATGTGCAAGGAAATCCATGGAAAGACAATTGCTTATTGCAATTTTTGGAAGAAGACACAGAATTATTACAATTTTTGTTTGATTTCATTTAGTTTTTGTTTCATATCAATGGGCTTGTATTGTTGAAATTCAGTCCACAATGATAAAACTTTAGAAAATTTGTTAGTAGATTGTCAATTATAGCAGGCAAAGAAATGGTGAATGTAAATAAAATTTCAAAATTATTTAATACTAGTCTTTTCTGAAATGTGATATTTTATTAAAGGCAGGAGATAATAGTTGTAGAGACTGGAAAATACTAGGAAAGAAAATGCATATTTTATTAATTGTGGGAGTAAATGTTTTGAGCATTGAAACAAAGAAACATTTCATAGCACGTATTTTTAGTTTAATTTGAATTTCCACTTTCGTTTCGAAAGTATTTAAATATTCATAATAAATTTTAATTTGTAAGTTGTCTTCGTAAAAATGGTCCCTACAATAGGTGTCAGACAAATATGCATAAGTAACTTTATTCTAACAATACTGTTGAAATTAATAATTATGTACTAAATGTATGTGAAAATTCCATTAGCTGTTTTAAACTTATTTTTAATATTACTTATCAATATAATTAATTTGTAAGACTAATCAATTATTATGAATTATGCCTTAATACATATCACTATTACTTCAAATTTATTAACTAAAGTGCAAAACATTGAACAACTTATTTTTTTTTATATAATTCATATATTTAAGATTTTCTTACCATTTAATAGTAATATTATTTCATAAACATTTTATTATATTCAAAGAATAAAATGCGCCAAAAATTATTCAATTAAACATAATAATTTCAAGAATAATAATTAAAATTGTTTCCTGAATAGTTACTTAAAAAAAGTAAATAAATGATATTTTAATGATAATTATCATGCTAGAGCAAAATTAAAATTTAATTATCTGACTTTAGATATACATTTACAAGAAGAAGTTGAAATAATCAACATACAGACACACATTTAATTGGGAAATAAATAATGATAAGCTTTAATTATAAAGTGTAACTTAATTTTCAGATCGTTATGAATACTAATAAGAGTAATTGAGTTAATTTGCTTAAATAAGAACCAATTTAGTTTTCTTTTTGTAAAAAATACATTCATTCATATGGATGAGGCTTTTAATTTCTTCAATAAAAATGATTTTAGTAAAAGAAGAAATATAAATGAAGCAGTATATATATGTAAACATAAATATACATAAAGCGATACTGACTCAAAGAATATCTATTTATAAATATATTATTATTTCAAAATCGAAAACGAAATGCGACGAAAGTATATTTGATTAAGATAACTTATCCTTATTTTATTCAAATAATAACGAAAATCTTTATTTTCATCAAATAATGAGTAATTATTTTACAATATTAATTTTCTTGTTTATTTTGTCAAAAACTATTCAAACTAAGGAAATCAATATTTTCCTAATTTATTAAACATTTTTCAGAAAATGTGTATATATTACTAAAAATATACATTTCCTGATATGTATTGTAACGTCGTCGAGTAGTAATTGAAGACAATTTGTATTCAACCACGTTATTTATAAGAATAAATTTTAATATTTTCATAATTTACAAGTTTCAATTTAGCAAAAGTGACTGCAACATTAATGGACTTCATCCCACACACTCTTCAAATGTCCTGTCTCTCACAGAATTGAATTCAAATTCAAAAATGTAAACAACAAAGCATAATCGTTAGGAAAGAGAAGTTCCTGTGTGCAAGTCTTATTCTGATATTCGTCTCCATGATCAGTTGATGTATCTTCATAACAAGCTACGTTAAGCTTTTCTCTAAAATTTTTTGAAGGAACTAATAACATAATTTTTATATTTTAATTTATCTATTTTTGTTTTGATAAAAAATTAAGTTTTATAATTTGTTTTGTTGATTTCTTCCTTCTAGTCCTTCTCAGCTTGTTCAAATAAGAAATTATGGCCATTACGTGTTAATTGACATTCTTTAATTTTTCCTCATCTATATATGAATACTAAAAGTTCATCAGATTTTTGTTCTGGTAAAACTGTTCATTCCTCCATATCTGCAATCTCGTCACAGAAATTATTTTTCGGGTCATCAACTTGTTTGCTTGAGTTAATTTTCAACTCCTCTTCTAAACGTTTCTGGTTTCAAGTATGTATACTAATTACATGATTTGTTAAACTCTTTTCTTTATTTTCTTGTATCAATGATGGTATACGGTTCTCTAATAGATATCTACCACGACCCAATTAATTTGCAACAATGGTAACCTTTAAAATGACATTTCCAAATACACATTCCTACACCGGTCGTGGTATTGCTGAACAAGTAGGAATCAAATAAAAGAATTGCTCTATCCAACATATTCTCCAAATATATTAGTCTAATCCTACGTCCTACCAATAATATCGATTGTCGCTCTTGTAAATCTCAAAATTCCATATTTAATTAAATATTTCAACAATTCATTCTTAATTATTCTTTATAGTTCAAATATTTCATTCCATTAAATATTTCAACAATTACTCAGGGTTTGAATAAATCTTTAACTACTTCTTATATATTATTTATAGAATTTAGAGGGTTTTTTTTTAATTAAAGGATACTCTGGTTTTATATCATCAGTAGAATCGCATTCTGAATATTTTAGTGGCCTTTGATCTTCAAAACATTTATTTTTAAATCTTTCCTCAAGATATTTCTACTCAGTTTTGAATTTTTCATTCCCGTGATTATTATCACGTTTCACATACTTATGGGGAGGATTATATGATCTTTAATTTCTATGTTGAAAATATTAATTTCCATTATATTGTAATAAGTTTGGAATTCCATAGTTTTCTTAATGTCTAAAAATTCTTCTAATTTCACAAATAAATGGAGTGGATTGTTAATACTACTGAATTCATCTAAATATAATTCTTTAAATTCTTCTGCTGCTATCATTTTAATCTGGTAAGTTAGAATAAATCAGTTAACTTTTCAAAAATATCAACTTTAAACCTTCATTTTCAAATCCATCAACTTTAAAATTTAAAACTATTTATCTAACTATAAAAATAATTATAAATTTGTTGATTATGATATATTCAAGTAAAATCACTTTCCTTTTGATGTTTAACGAACAGTTGTCTGAATTTCTTTGGTATTTTTGTAATGTAATAAGCCATACAAATTAAAAACACACAACTCTTTAAATCTTTAAACATGATGTGTTTGACATAAAAACGAATTAAGTATAGACTAATATCTTCTTTGAGATCATAATTATGGATTAGTCCCTGAAGATTTTATGAGAATATTGTTCATTTTTACGTAGGGGGGGTCCATTTGTCAATTTTAATTGAGCTTCTAATCTGAGTTTTCTATTTCATGTTCCCAATCTGCCTCTACAGCTTCTGTGTGTGTTTCAGCTTCTCTACTAATTTCTTCAGCTTTTAGTTTAGCTTTTCTTTGCTGATCTTGTTTCTACTTGAAATTTCCTTTTCTCAGTTTGTTCTTTTATTTTTTTTCAATTACAGAAAAGAAACAATTCTTTGAAAAACTCTCTTGAAGCTCCTCATAATTTAATTTTTTCGTAATAGCTTGTTTAATTCATATACTCAAAGAATTTCAATCAACGATTACTTTCAGATTTCAAGCTAAAACTAATCAACTTTGCTTTTTGCCTTTTCTCAAGTATGACATAGTTAAAAGTTAGTGTAGTCCAATTTTACTTCCTTTCACATAAATCCAAAGCATAACCAAAATACATAACTAATAATAACAAAATTTGTTAAAGTCATGAAAACCAAATGTGGGAATTGTAAACTTAACATTTTTTATACGCTTAAAGTTATATATTTTGTGTGTTAATATTTTATTATATAAAAATAAATTATAACACACATAATTCAAATAAAAATTATGTAGATTTGAAGTTACATGTTTAATAGCAAATATACTTTAATCGAATTTCGGATTTTTTTAAAAAAATAGAAATTTCTACCCTTTATCTTAAATTGAATCATTTTCATACTTAGTACATTGAACTGCCACTTAAAAAATTTGGAGAACAGAATGGAAATTAATTAAAAAATTGTATATCAATAAGAATTAAAATTAATTTTTTTTTAAACTGGTGTCTCTTAAATTGTAAATAAAAACTGGTGCCATACTAATATCTACCCCCCATGAGCCTATTCAATGATGTTTTCTCGTTCCTATTCTGAAAATTTCTCCATCCAATTTCGAGCTAATAAGTAATCATTTATCAGCTATTTAGAACGAAATTTAAATTATCCGGCAAAGGTAAATGAATATCAAGCTGTGGTAAGCCAACAATGAATCTTCATTAACTTCGATATATATTGGAATGTGCTCTTTTAACTACTCATGTTGATAAAGTTATTAAATTTTCTGTTTTGAAGGATCTTGTTTCCCTATAGAATCCAGTTTATTGATTTAAGAAATATCAATTTATTTTACGAAAAGTAAAATTGCAATCTTACTTGGGTAAAGGCATTTCTCTATGAGCTACTTTCTTAATAAATTCCAACCAAGTAATATATCAATGTCAACATGTTGAAAGCTCAATACTTTAATACAAACACAGTCATAAGTTTTTTTCTTATTATATCAGATACAAGGAGTACTTGAACATGTTGTGAATCATTGTCCAATTGATCCATGAACCTGGATTATTAGAAGTAATTTTGTCACACATGTGTAATATGGCTTCAAAGTTTCTATGATAAAAAAGGACATTTTTGAGATTTCTTAATCTGATTCTATAGCTGGTGTGTTCATATATTTCAGAATTATCTCTGAGTAGACAGGTATAAGAGTTCTCTTGCTGGATGATATATTATTTTCCTTCTAGTTTTTATTTTTTATTGTCTGAAGAAATACTTTTGGGCCATAAGTAATGCTTCACAATTATTTCAGAATTTTCACATTTTCCACCACCACTATTGAATCACCTATTTCGAGTATCTGGAGATTAACACATAAATAAAACATATTCTTTACCATAGATGATACATCTCAGAAACATAGCAATTGCGACATAGATGTCCAGCTGTTAAGCAATCGAAGAAACGTTGCTCACCTCTTATAGTATTTTGCACCTCGGCTAAGCACATCTTTTGGGCAAAAAATCTGAACTCCAGACTTTCCAGAAGAATAACTCATGTTTTTCCCACATTCTTAAATTTGTAGTGAGTGAATTGGTTGTTATACGGATTTTTCCTGTGCTTACAGCAGCCAAATCACTATCACTTTTTAATCAAATGACTACCGCTTTTCTTAAGAGTTTGATGATTTTCATTTGAGCAGAACTAAAAAAAAGGCCATGGCTAAATTTATTTATTCCTTTTCAATTTCTGATTTAAAAAATGTCAGGTTAGTCAACTGTTATTTACCACCAAGTGAGTTTGTAGATAAAATACTCATATTCCATGCCTTTGAAATTTTTCTTGAAAACAAGATTCAAACACAGGATAAAGTAAATTTATTAGTTGTTACTTCTAATGCATCCATAGCTTTAAGATATAATTCGAGTTCATCATAAACCTGTCATTACGATTTCCTCAGGTTTCTGCTCAGAAATCATCATTTTTCGCAATATCCAATAGGTCAAAAGCTTATTTCCTTCAAAACTTCTTTTAGACTATCAATTGTTTTTTTTTTCTTAATTCTTTTTGTTCTGCATTAGAGAAAGCTATTCACAGCTATTCGTGCTCTATACTAGTTACCGAAGTTTGAATAAGGTATTTAAATTTAATTTCTAGAGCTATTTCTTCATCGTTATTATTCTATTGAAATTGGCATCAAAAATGCCATGTCTTCACTAAATTACTTAATTATATTTCTTTTTAGAACCAGTGATAAAGCCAGAAGTTTGAAACCTCATATTTTCGAATCTGAATGAATTCGATACAATTCCAGTTCGTGATCCCTTATTTTTCTCCACTGTAATAATTCTATTTATTTGCCTTTCTTGTGCTTTACATTCTATATGTTTTCATATTCGTTTTGCTTCGGTCTTTGTATACATAAATCTTACTCCTTCAATCTATTTAAAAAAATTTATTTTGTGCTTGAACTTTCTATAAAAAGGAGACAAGCCAGCTCTTACGCACATTAACAATCAAATAATAAATTTATTTACAAGAAATAACAAATATTCTACAAATTAATTTTATTAAGAGAATATTAGTCTTTTTCTAGTGCTTTCGTCTCCACAGCAGCTAGTTTCGATCTGAAAACACTTTCTTTTACATTATTTTTTTTAAGCCTCAAAAAAGCTGGCAACCCTAAGGCGTCATACCACTACCTCCCCATAAAAGCAGCACAAGTAAAAAAAAATAGTGAAAACCTACAAAAAAGGCGTAAACAATCTCTCTTGTTCTTAACAATTTTTGTTTTCGTTTTGACAATCGTATCCAAAATCGGTTTAACAAACTGTGGATTCTCTAAATACTGTTTTCTCTGCAAAACAATATCCTTTAGTTCTGATATTGTGAAATTTTGAGGTAATTTCGCACTTTTTCGGTTGCATATAAAACATCTTTCTAAACGTCTTTGCTGCTCGAAATATTTTTTTCGAATCAACAGTCGCAAACGTGGAAATTCAACAAACAGCAGCGAATACTAAAAGTTTTGGGGACGCTTTTTGAATCAACTGCAAGTTTTACAGATGAATGAACAATAATATATTTAAAACTAACAACTAGGTATGTACTTAAGGAAATAAAATTTAAAATTATTTAAAATTCAACTAAATATACACAGAGAAATTGTCGCTTAAAAATCAAGTATTGCATACTAAAACTGACACGACTGATAAGCTTCCAGAAGAAGAATTTAATTTATAATAAATTTGTAACATACAGAGTTGCCAATCAAAAAAACGAAATACATTAAGCAGAAGAATAATTTGACTTATATGGCGCATATATAATTTGACTTATATGGTGAGCAACTAATGTAGGTTAGAAATTTAGTTTGAGTGTTAACACTTACATTAATCACATTTAAATCTTTAACACTTTATTCCTATCTTATAGTAGCGACGTCATACAATCTCAAATACATAGTTAATAAATTATTAGATTTTATTTTTATACTATTGCGAATTTTTATTATTATTTAGTTCTTAAGAAATCAAAATGTAAAATAATATCTAGGTAGAAAACAAATAAAAAAGTTAAAGGCTTTATGACAACATAATTGAGATATTAGAAAAAAATTCAAAATCAAATATTGATTCTGAAGTATCCATACTTTATTAGATTTATTTTGCCTCATTAACGATGATACAGTAAAAAGCAGAACGTTTCTCTTAAACGACAATATAAAACTTTAGACCTCAAAGATTTTATCAGGAAAGAATATCTTAAGGAATCATACTTTCAAAAATAGTCTTTTTTTTATATTATATGCATCAGTTCTTCATCGTATTCAGATGAAATATTAATCATGACGCACATATGCCCTATCAGTGATTTTCGGAAACCCGATTCAAACGAAGCGAAGATTCCAAAGCAAAATATTCTCCCTTTTCAGATATATCTCATCCATCTCAATATTTTGCTTTTACAAATGATTCTTCAGTAATTCGAGAGCCGCTCGATACATCATTCATTTCGGGTCCACCATCCATGTTGCTACCCACCCTCCTCTTATGAACTTCCACTAGTTTTTAAGAAAGACTTTTATCTTCTGCAGTTTCGATTTCGTTCTTACTTTTTATTCTTTTTTTATTTCTTCTGCGCTATTTCTTAGCCTATCTTTAAGCGAGAAAGGCTAAGCTCGTTATTTTGAGGTTTGATGTATGACGGCTATCGTTTCCTCCAGGAATGATAGGGACTTTTCTTAGTAATAGGAGGTCTATCCCAGGGGCGATTGAGGGGTCATTTTCGGACGCCTACATCATTTCAGAAGAATCGATACAGAGCATATTGCATGTTTCCCTCTGTATATTCTTAATCTTTTATTCGGAATTGTAATTTATGAACTTGAAGGATTATTTGAAGAAACATTAATCCAGCATTGAAGGAAGTAGTTTTTTTCCTAGGGTTAGAATTACAATAGAATGAATAGTAAAACGTGCTTTATGGTGCTCAGCTAACTTTTATAAAGGTATGTTGTTAAAATCAATCATTTTAAAGTTTTCCGATATTCCTTCATTTCGGTCAAAATAAATAAAAAATAATTTTCTTTATCTTATGTATGAGTGAATAATATTAACGCATGATTTGTAAAGGCTCACAGAATTATTACTTTATAAATAGTAATGCATTCTTTTTTGGATTCTTTTTTATTGATGCATAGTCATAACATATTTGTTATTTCATAGCAAAATTTTTGCCCTTTCATAATTATAATATTGTGAAATTCCACATTTCATTTAAATGTTTTTATGAAACATTGGTATTATTTAAATTATTGTTAAATTTGTATTGTATTGTAAAGCATACATTCATATCCATTATAATGAGTGAATATTGGAATAGCGCATGCGCCCGGTAGCAGCTGTTCTTTTCGTTCCTTTCAATTATTTTTTTTTTCTGCTGTTACTTGCTTTAAGTTCTCACACTGTCAGCACACTTGGGCTGTGTGCTTTAGAGTTCTCCGAAACATATTTAATTTATTTTTATTCGTTTAAAGCTCAAAAATAATGTAAACGTTAAAATTTATTTTCGTTAATAAATTTATGTTTAAATTCAAAATGTGTGGTTGAATACCATTCGAATTTGTTACTAATTTAATTGGTGCCAAAGGTGGAATCAAATATTTTGGAATAATTTTGAAAACATATGGATGATGAGTCA
>JAPDSC010057878.1:0-40170 GCA_026290005.1 Latrodectus geometricus
TTTTTAGTTTGAGTAACAAGCATGCTTGGGAATTACATACTGGTAATTTTCAAGTTAGGCTGACCATCTAACCCGGACATATGCTTCGCACACAGAGCTCTCGGCCAAGAAAACAGGTATGGTCACTGTAAGCAAAAGCCCCAGATGAGCTATCAAGCTACAGAGTTCAGATTTTCAGTTTAACTGTTCTCGAGTTCAAATTCTTCTATTGATACGACAGCTCATTTTGCCAGGACCTTCCTCAGAAGTTTCTTCCATTTTGTTCTCTTCGCCTGGGAATTATAGTTGATATACGTATAAATTTAAATCTTCATCTACACAATCCGCCTACCTTAATCTTAGACATTCTCTAACTTTAGTTCCCATTGCTTTGCAAGTAAAGATAATTAATATCATGGTTAAGATTCATATGACAAAATGAGTAGATGTTCCTACAATCTCACCAAAGCCCAGGTTTCAGAATCATATGTAAATATATAAATCTAACAATTCTTTTATAAAGGATAATTTAAGTTTTTATCTACCAATTTTTAATGTAGGAATTCTTTTTAGAGCGAACGCCAACTGTGATTGAATTCACTGTACCAGTTTCTTACAGTGGTGTTGGATGGCAATTTATTGCAGCGCAAAGAATCAAATTCATCGAAGGATTATTGTCTTGATAATATACGTTGAATGTTAGGAAAAATAGTAGCACAAAAGTGTTCAGGAGTCAATTCCATTTTTTGCCAGAAATGACTTTTTTAATTTACTGTAAGCAATACAAATCCGTTAAAATGGCAAAATATCATCAGGAAATTATATTTTAAAATATCAATATTGGGTGGAAATGCCAGCAATTGTGAAACAACACTTACCATTTTCATAATTTAAATATAAATTGCAACTTACGTATTTTTCTTTTTTTTAGAATCACTGAAAAACTCTTAGGCGTCTTTGGTGTCAATTACAAATCTGAATTGATTGACCAAATTATAATTGATGTAGAAAAATTTATTAAAAAGAAATGTGGATATTATTAATTGTGATGGGATGTGTGTATTTCAACAATTGCAGTTTTGTAAGAGAAAAACTGCCTTCACTTTAAACATGAGAAATACTTTACAAAATGATACGCAGCATTAAGACATTCACATAATTTTCAATGTTGTTTTAAACCAGCAATAATGAGTTGGTAGGAAACAAATGAATTGAAGTGGCCTGCTGGAGAAGGCGTCCTTCTTTTTTGAGGAATGTAACGGGTTCAATACCTGATAATGCTGAAGATCCATTGTATTTACTAATGGTGTGTCTGGGGAAAATAAAATACGTTGCTGTTTCAATGTCATCCAAGTGAAAAGATACTTTTGGCAATAACAAGCCAAATCTATTTGTCTTCTACTGGCTTTCTGTATCTTAGATACAGAAAGCAAACATGAATTACCAGGTTCTGATCACTATATGGGGGCTAAGATGGAACATTCATTCAGTGGCCGACTATATAGACGCTATCTATTCTTCCTCTAATTGTGCCGAAAGGTTCAATGTACCATAAATGATTGAAAGTTAGGAAAAATAAATCATTAAACATTTGTGAAGGGAATGTTATTATTAAATGTAAGCATTACCACACATAAATAAAAAATATATTAAAATTTTGTGAGTCTTTTAAGTTTTCTTGTTCGATATTTTCATTTCAGTTCTTCTTTCATTCTCTGATAACACTACTCAGCTCAGTTTCTACGGAATTGAGTTTCATCTAGTCCAAATATCAATCCAGGGAGATCTGCTTGGCCGACACGTAGTTCTGAATGAAGGCCGCCGCCACCGACACCAGGGCGAGCAAGATGAACACGTAGAACACTCCTGACACATCCGACAGAGTTAAGGACTTGTTATAAATTCTCTGCAATCAAAGACATAAATTTAAAAGGTAATACTGCATTACTATTACTAATGTATGTTATTATATGATTATATTTTCTTTTTTTTTATTTAATTTAAAATTATCATTCTAAAGCGTGCATGTCGGTTCAAAAATCTTAAAATAATAGATTTGAGCTGAAAGGTTAATGCCATACAAGTTAACGAGCTTCGAAATATCTAATGAAACAACTTCAGTTAGTGTTTTTCAGAGTACGATTTGCTTCAAAGAGGAATAATTTATTCAATATTATAAAATGCAATAAACTTATCCAGCGCGAGGATATGATTTGATTATTCCTATTTATTAACTATGTACTTGATTAATCAAGTTTATAGTTGTATTCTGTTATTTGCAGATAGTATTATTCAGCATTAATCAAATGTGAAAGAATATTTAAAAAATGAAATGCTACAAATGAAAGAAAGCCTTTCTTAAATTTTACAAGACCCCTTTAAAGAGGAAAGAAACGTTCTCATGAGGAGTAAGAATGTACAGGTAACTATAATAAAATGATTCTGTTTTAAAGTTGTCTCCAGTTTGAAACTATAGCTCATAAAGCTAAGAAATTTATTTTATGTTTGAATATAAGAAAGAGCTGGAAATTTTTGTTTACAGAAACTAATAAATAAATTCAAAATTCCAATACTAGACAGTGTTGTTTTAATGAATTAAATATTGGCGAACTTTTTGATGCATAAATTTCTCAGTAGTAAAAAAATGAGAACTTCATACTAAACTTTTTTTCCCTAAGAGAGTCCCATAAAACTTTTTCTTTATGAGTGTCTCATCGCACTTTTTATCCTATGGGATTCATCCCAGTTTGAAATCAATATCAAAACCATCATTGCCTGAAGAATCTCTCATAAAATATTATAGTTTTGTAAATAAAATACTTTAAATTAATACATACTTAATTTTGAATATTTGTTCATTTGTCAGATTAATTCTACGCTTTTGTATGATTTTTTTTAAAGCTTCATATCTATAATCAGCTAGATTTCTGATTAACCTTTCATACGGTTGCTATGGGACTGCATTTGTAAACAATTTGTAGTTCTAAAAAACTTTCTTTCTTATTATTTAACTTTTGCAGAATATAACTTCTATAAAGTATATGAATTCTATTAATCTAAAATGTTTCACAAATTTTAATTTAAACCAAATACATGTAAGTTTGTTTTATCACATATTTTTTGTTTAAAATAAGATTCGTAAAACATTTTAAATTAATAGAATTCATACACTTACATAAAAATTAATAAATTTTTCGAAATTACAAGCTGTTTTATCATCTACATATAGAAGGTTAATCAGAAATCAAACTGATTATAGACATAAAGATTTTTAAGAATCATTCAAAAACAAGGAGAGAATCTGACAAATGTGAACAAAAATTTAAGATTAAGCATGTATTAATTTAAAATATTTTATTTACAAAACTATAATATTTTACGAGAAGTTTTCAAATGCACAATGATGGTTTCATAATAGTTTTTAATAACTGTTTTTTCCCTATGGAATGAGAGTCCTATAGGAAAAAAATGGGATGAAGGTTCAAAGTGGTATAAGACTCTCATAGAGGGGAAGAAATGATATGAGGCTTTATTTTTCTACTTCTCCTCTGTAACACAAATTTTACTGATTAAGTTATCTAATTATAAATGTTTAAGATTAATAGCAAACTTTAATTTAAACTCTCAAAGAGGCAATATTAAAGAAATAATTGCCATCGATCATACTTCAGTTCACTATTTTTAACTAAAACTTTACAAAGAAAGAAAAATTACGAAGGAAACACTAAGCATTCAAGCAGGGAAATGTCTTCCAATGCAGGCGTTCGACTTCCTTATTGAAATTTGTTGCATTGGAATTGCTCGCGGAATCTTTGAATACACAAACAATTTTGGGGTAACAAAAGTTCAAACTTTTGCTTACGTCACACAGCAGTTGTCATAACTTTCACAGAGATTCTATTGTCAATATGCCATTGCTGCATATATATATATATATATATATATATATATATATATATATATATATATATATATATATATATATATATATATATAACATAATTTTCATTCAATAAATTCAGAATTTCATCGGAATATACTGTGCACATACGAAGTGAATTTTCATTTGAACTTTCTCAATTCAGTTAATTTTTTCGGATACTAGTTTGATGAATCATAATTGCCAAATTTGTGAAGTAGCAAATCCACGTTTAATCATATTTTGTTGCAGTTTATCAAATACCATCAAGAATATCGACAAGATAAAATGATTAGTTTACTTCTGAAAGAGGTTCCTATATCGCAGGAAAAACATACTGTACTAATGAATTTATGTGTTTACAACAGGAGTTAACAGTGGAGAAACCAGTCGAAGGTATACGGTAAAGTACACAGTGGATAACTATCCTGTGATCTATGGTAAAGTGCTTCGTAAGCCAATGATGTCAGAAACTTAAAATCAGGAACCAAAGGCCAAAGTTCAGTGAATTCCAAGACCATTAGATCGGATCCATTGAGATTGACCAAAAGATTTGGGGGTAAACTCGGCCTTTGTTGAAAAAGTTCATGATTTATAAACGATAACAATAACATAAAAGACTGGATTAAATGATGAATAAAACATGATTAATAAAATACATAATATGTACAATAAAGATATGTACTGGTTGACAGTTTGACATCAGAGCAGTGAGTCAACAAGACTCAGTTGGGTGGCTACCTATCTTGGAGATGGAATTGAATCGCTGAGCACAACATGAGGTAAGATGAAAAATAAAAGCATAACTTACAGGTAAGATGTTCATGTTGGGATCTTCGCAAGTAGAGGAATTGCTGTGCCACCATTTCTCGTACAACCTCCTGAGGGTGCCGTTTTCCATGAGAACCAAGACGCCATGATCAATGATGTCCCTGTAAAATCAACAAAAATACACTACATCTCGCACTCCAAATGCATTTAAATGTCACTAAGGGTAAATGCACAATCTATCTTAGATAAGAAAATTCATATTTATTTCATCATCAATATTTTTATCAAAAAGTATCTCGATTGTTTTTTTTAATTTGGAAAAATGTTCTAACAAATAAATTAAATTTATTTCTGAACTTTCTATTCCATGGTGAAACTTTTAATGGCATCGTCATACTAATGATATTGTAGTTAATGTAGCCCATGACATAGGAAGAGCATACAAACACAGTTACAGAAAACTTTTCTCAGACAACTAACCGTATTCACTAGTCACAAGGGAAGAAAACCTACGAACCTTTTAAATACTCTCTCTAAGAACTTGTCTTGGCTTAGTAGTATGACTATGCTTTTCAGAGTGGAAAGGTTCAAGATCAATCCATCTACTGTTTAAACAAAAATACATAAATGTATCGATTGCTCTCGGAAATTTTCTGTTTTCTTCCTTGCAGCACACAAAATATGGCCTATTAACTGTAAAAAGTTTGTATTGAATCCAAAACGCTTTACTACTATTCGAACGCGTTTTAGAGCCACCTTCCTTTAATTAATGTCTTCTTGCATGGTATCAAATATGGATATAAATTCAACACAAATTGAAATCATTTTTATTTAAATCCAACCAATTTGTAACAGTACTAAATTTATTAACAGCCTTTCATCTAAACTATACCTTGAGGTCTATAGCTATTTTAGAGATTCAAATGTCAGCAAACTCTTCGAGCATTTTCATGGAACTCCATATCATTCTTTGTAAGACATAATAATTGTTAAGTAGCCCGGAGAAGATTTCTAACAAAAGTGATATGTAGGAGAACTCCCATGGCTCAGAAGCTTCACTCCGCTTCCCATTAAGATATAAAAAATGAAGCATCATTTGCCGCAGGCAGTGATTGGGTGGATAATCACAATTCTCCCACACAGGGTTGCTGGAGCTCCGGGGACATGTCCATGTTTACCTTTGACGTCCAACGTCCTTTCGCTAACGATTCGATCTACGAATTTGCGGCCTACCTTAGGTAGGCCGCAAATTCGTAGATCATCGCATGAGACATGTATCGAGAGACAAGCCGAAGATCTCGCGAGATTCACAAGAGGCTAAATGACGTCACAAGTGACGTCATTTACGTCACTACGTCAAAAAAATGGGCGGAGCGTGAGACAAATCTGGATATCGAGCTGGTTTGAAAAATCTGGCAACTTTCCGCGAGACAGCGCTAATTTCAATTTCCGCAGGAAAAATATACCACGTTGATATCGAGAGTACAAGTTATTACAAGTTTACATTTGAAGAGGAGGAGTTAATTATAAATCTTTATAGAGGTAATAATATTTTTTTTAATATTACAATCGGAAATGGAACCGGAATGTAATTAATGAGAATGTAAACAAATTCTCATTGGTTTAAGATATCTATGACGTCAGATTACAACGTCATAGCTACGTCACACTAAGACCTCCATAAGACGGGGCTTGTATTCATAAGACTGTGTCTCAATCGGATGGTCTACCGAGTTTGCGGCCTGCCTAATGTAGCATGGATGTAAAGAGGAAAGGTTAGGTGTGACTTCGTTACCTGAGCATGGTTCAAAATAATGAGGCGCTTGGTAATGGGTTAGTATTACAATCCCTTTAGCCATAGGGTGCTGTTCGAGTCTCACCTACACTGCTATGAATGTATGTTCAAAATGGATGATTCAAATAACTGCATAAAATATTTTTGGTAATTTATCTTAGTCTATATTTCTCTTTCCGATTCGAATGTCATCATTTGCATACTGTGAATCTCCATCATATTGTGAATCGCTGAATTAAAATTAATAAGAAAAACAATTTTCAGTTGAAAGTATATTTGTCTTATGCAGTGAAAGTGAATGCAATTTTTTAAATAATACTTTATTCTTCCATTTAATAATATTGTTTTTAAGTTAAATTATTTTTATTTCCGACACATACTATTATTCAATGCGATATATAGAATAAAATTACTGTATTAAAAACATTATTAAGCCTAACAACTTTACACAATGAAGTTATCTCAGAATTAATATTTTAGATTTAGGGTAAATGAATATTATTAGCTATATAAAAAAGAAAATATTTTTTAAATAGATCTATGTAAAATACAAAGAAGCCATTTTTATTTATAACTTAAGTAGGTCTGAAAATATCAATTTTATTTTCATTCATCAAGATTTATTTATGCTTATTATTAACTGGAAATTTATTAGTTGATATATTTATATCAATATTAAATAAAAATTCATAGAAGCGATCATAATAAAAGTCATCTGTTCAATGGAAAAAGTTAGCATCATATTTATAATCACTTGAAAATAAGCAGATTCTATACATTACTCAGTCAATATGTTCTCTAATGAATAAATGAGCAAACAGAACAGGTCCTGTTTGCAATGCCCTTCAAGTTAAATGATATCTTTAGAGATGGAAAGTTAAACCTAGGAACCTTTTGCTTGGTCCTAATGGATTTATATTTACAGAGAAACACACCTGAAAATAAACTTCAATCCTCTCATGTTCGTAATCTCAACTTACTTGTAAGGCGAATTCTTCTGCATTGTCACGGCATATGATTTCGTGGTCAGATATCCAGGGGAGACGATCACATCACAGGGCTGCTCGTTTGCATGGAAGTGACTGCCTGTAGACTCCATAATGAAGGCATATGATCCCCCAGAACTGCGTACCCTCGCTACTCCCTCGTCATAGCTGCTCATCAAATTTCCCGGGTTCTTCTCAAGGTAGCGTCCTAGATCCTGATACACACCTATGTCTGAATTCTGAAATATTGAATAAATTTAAAAATAACACTTTTTAAAGAAAAAAAACCGCAAAAAGTTAAAAAAAATTTGATTATGTATGCTTGATACAAAGACATAATGATACGAACACATAATAGTTTTTATTTTTGTATTTGTTGTCACAACCCTTAGTATACTCTTCTGCGGGAGTATACTAAGGGTTGTGACAAACTTTTAAAACTAAAATATTTTAAGTAGTTTCATCTTCAATCTTAAAGCTTAATTTTTTAGAAAAAAAATAAAGTTCTTTAAGATTTTATGCCAGCAGATTGATGAATCAAAACAGAACATCGTTTTTTGGCGAAAAATTGCTTTCAGCCGAATATAAAAGATTTTAGTTATTCGTACCGGAAAATAAATCAATCATAAACATATAAAATTTATGTGACTCTTTTCGAATCAATTTTCTACATGCATTTCTATTTTTTGAATACTGCACGCATTCTCAAATATTGCACACATTCAAGAAATACCATCTTCAGTTATGTACAATCCCATAAAGTGTAGAAGCTTGCATTCTCTATTTTGGACAGAATTATGTAGTTCTTAAAATTCATTGCTACCTGGTGCCAAATGAGCCAAATCTGTAGATTACAATTGCAGAATGGATTCCTTTGTAAGATGAGTTTCCACATATGCATGAGTCATCTGGGATTCTGTGACGTAACGATTTCCAATAAGCTCGGAATTTGATTGGAATTTTGATAATTTTTGAATTTCATTGAATGTGCTTATTTTTCAAGTTTGCGATATAATTTTAATTCTGATTAATATTTTATTTACAATTCTACTTGAAATTTCTTTCAGAATTTTGTTTGAAAATATCTTTCAGAATTCTGTTTGGAAGTTAAATTTTTTTTAAAAAATAGTTATATACCAAAGTATATTAAACCACAAAATTTCGAGTTTTGAAATTGGGTTGATGAAAGTTCTGAGTGGTTGGTTGCGTCATTTTATTCAAAACATTTTATTCATCCATCTCTTCCATTAATCTATGGAAGAGATGGATGAATAAAATGTTTTTTCTTTAAACAGCGAACATTTGTTCTAGCTTTTAAATAAAACTACGGCAAGAATAATCTTTACAAGGAATTTCAATCGTAAAATAAATATAATTAGATTTTTATAGAAATAATTCATGCATTTGTTGCCAACGTGATAAAAAATGAGAAAATAAATGCATATACGCTTCATATAGCAGAGGACAGAAAATAAAATCGAGTCCTGTTCAACTCGTGAAATGAAAAATTGAACTGTAGTTTCATATATTAAATGGAATATAAAAGTAAATTTGAATCATAAAAGGACAAACGAAAATTTTATTTCACATAAATGTATTTTATAAGAAACTAAATATGAAATATTGAAAATGGCAGAAAAATTATTATTTAAAAATAAATTGTTAACATGTAATGTATATAAGTTTGTCTAAACGACATTTTTTTTTATGTTACAGTACTTCACTGTATTGTATTTAAATCCGTCATTTCATTAAAACTGTGCATAAATATTTAAATCTATATTATTGGGTATTCGATTATTTCATAACTCATCTGATGTGATTTTAACTTTCTTTCTTCTATTTCATATTTTAATATCCTACAGTCAAATTATTCGTCGTTAAAGAGAAAAATAAAAGCTAGGACGCGCAATTTGATTAATTATCTTAATTCAAAGCAGTTAAGAAAGTAAATCATTATTTGAGCTCGGTGATTTATTCACACAAAAGTTTACAGTATCATAATTATTATATCTTACTCTATATGATTTAATAATTTGGTAACATTATAACCAAAAAAAAAAAAAGTTAATTGCTTATTACTTTAGGCAATATATACTTAAATGGTAATTCACTAAGGATTATTCAAGATTATATTGCATTTTATATGAGATATTGTAAATAACGAATTCAATTACTTTATCACCCTTTTTTAACATATTATTGCGTTTAATTGGGATAGGGGCTAAGGATGTGACAGAGAAGCTTCTCGAAACGTCTACACTTGATTGTCATTTTTAATAAGCTATTAATAATTTTTGTAATCCTAGGCAGTTCAGTGTAGAAACGGATATCCCTTGGTTTGACAATAAATATTGGTGATATATTTTAATTTCTGGTAACCCTTTCATTTTCAACCTTGGTAAATTACAAAGCTTTTATTCTATAAAAAAATATGAAATTTGTTAGTTAATTTATCGAAAGGTATGACTAAGTTATATCATTTATGTTTTATGATAAGAAAAACTGTGAAAAAACACCCAATTTTATCTTAGTTTAACTTTTGTGTAGCGGCAGTGGTTATTTTGTTACTCTCATCTTGGCTTTAAAAAAATCTCCAAAATATCAAAGGACCCCTTTTTGTAATCTTTTATTGATTTTGTCTCTAAATGGAAATTTCAAGTTCAATAGACAACTTTGCAGTTCATGTTACATTCTAAAGTTACTGCAGACTTAATGTCTTCAGGCCCAGTCCATCTCTTTTTGTTAAATTTTGCGTGGGAAAAAAATCGTAGGAAGACTACTTCTGTTATATTTATCAACAAAATATAAAAAAAGCTGATAACTTAATGAATATTTTAAGATTAGAAAGAATAAATGTCTAGAATGGAAGCAATGTTATTTACTATGCATAAAAACTGAATGTTTACTAAACATGTATTATAGTATCCTATAGTTGCTCTAACACACAAAAATATAATTTTTTTTGCATACATTTTTTTCCAGAAATTAAATGAAAGGAAAATCATATGCACACTCATATTCTTACCAGAAAAAATTGCAATGTGGAACCAGAATTCACAGCTCCAATACTAGGTCTTCCCTTCTCAATAAGATCCTGCATTAAAGAAATGGATATAGGATGATGAGCATTATTAGAAATGTGAATGACAATTCATAATCAACTATTGTAAGAGATATCATTATTAGAATTAGGAATGGTAATTCGTTATCCAACATTACATAAGATGGTAAGTGTCATTAGAACTATGAAATAATATCATTAGAATCAATCATTATTAAATATTGCCAAAGATTATAGGCATCACTAGAACAGTGAATAATAATTTTTATTGAACATTACATAGGATTATTAGAATCGTGAATGGTAATTTATTGTTTAGCATTGCATAAAGTGAACAATGCTAAAATTGTAAATGGTAATTTGTGATGAAATATGGTAATGATTATTAAAATCATAAATGAGGTTTTCAATTCTAGAAGTTTTATTAAAAAACAATGAAAATTTTTAAGTTTTTAACGTTTACTTAGGTTGTGAATTGCAGGAAAAGTCGTATAATCATTTCCATTTTCGTACCTTACAACTTGGCAATAAGTGTTTTCATTATCTATGCATATGAATGCATATTACTTACAAGCTTAAGCTCATTAAATGCAAAAATTTTCTGTTTCATACGAAAAAATTTCAACTAATAACTTCTTTCAATAGGAAAAATGATGCTATCTGAGATTACTATTCTCCTTCTTGATTGACTTTACAGAACGGGATGGGCTTTAGGCTGCCGCACAATCTCTTCCTAGATGGATCTGTTTCCAGTCTTCCACTTCCAGTTGGATATCTTCAAATATTTCAGGTCATTAGCACACCACCAAGTCATTTAATCATTAGTCTTTTCTTTTCTGTTATACATTAGCTTTTAATAAAAGAATTTTGCCACATGATTATGAGTTTGGAGATTATTATTTCTGCTTTATATTTAATATTACCATTACTGTAATCATCTTATGTTTAACATTTCCTTTATGCGTAATCTTCATTTTTTGCAATTTTAATTGTGATAGATAAATTTTGATAGTGGAGCTCTAAGAATCAAGGAGTACCAAATCTATTTTGATTTAGATTTATTCAGAGAAACGATCATCAAGGTAAAACATTAAGAGTGTAAGACCTATCAAGAAGTAACAAGCTAATGAACTCTTTCCAAAGTGGAAATTATAGAACCCATACTTTTAAATTGTGTTATATTTGTTTACAGTCATTTATATAATAAAATTTTTTAATCGTATTCTGGGAAATATTTACTTTGATTTCCCGAATTGTTGCTATTTGTTTGAGACAATTTAGTGCTTCCGGCATTTGAGGACCTATCACGGATAGCCGGCTTTGTATGTGTGTAGAATAGTGTGGGATTTAGGTCAATGTGCATGTTGCGACATAGTGCCTTAACATCGTGACTTAAAAGTAAGAAGTGAAATCTATATTCGATCGCAGAATCTGCTTAATAACAGCTCACCAGAATATTGAGAAAAATAAATTAAAATGGTTGATGAGTGCTGAATTTCTGTTTTCTGCGTACTTATGTGTGGGTCGTTGCTTGAGGTTTCCGAAATTCGTCTGTTGCGACACAAGAATATGGTCCCCTATTTTTACAAATCCTTATTTGGTGGAGATTCAAACGTTTCACACAAAGACATTTATCTGTTACGTTACGATCAAATGTAGTCTACGGACAGGAATGTGCTTAGTTCGATTAGTTCCCTTTCAAACAATGGGAAAGGGATGCTACATTTCTATTTTCTGCAAGCGTACCCGTCTACCTATGTTTTTTCAAGTATTCGGGTATTAGACTATCTATAATATGCAGTGTTAAATGCAATACATAAATATCTATTGTGAATAGACATTATGTATTCATTTTAAATCAGATATAGATTATATGAACTTTAACATTATATCACTGTAAAAACATTTTGTTTAACATATTTTACTTTGATCATGTATTAACATTAAAAATGTAGATAATTAATTTATAAATTTTAAACATTTACATGGATTAATACAACAGCTCACATTTCTTTTATCAAGAATAAAAGATAACGTGCCTGGATCACTTCTTGGGAAGTTTTCTTGGCATAGACGGTCGTGACACTCTGCTTATTCCGGGAGATTGAGGCACTGAGGCAGGAGATGTAACCGACGGCAAACAGGAAGCAGAAGGCCCACCACACGATAGCCCACATCCGGTGTGAGAATGTTCTGAAAAAATTCTTGGTTGGTAACATATTCACTTCATGTTTCAAAGAGTATCAAATTCTGTACTTTGACAATAGCTTGTGCACTTTTTTAGAATGTGAATTAGCCTTCGTATTCAAAAAGTAATCGTATACTGTTAATCAAATCATTTCAAATACTTTAGAATTCTGGTAAAGAATAAACTTAAACTGTTTGTCTGGCAAAATACATAACATGGTTCACTGTAGCATTATAATAGAATCACGCTTTTCTGAGAAATGGTCTTGGATTCGAATGCATTTGGTGATGGTAATTGGAGATGGATGTTGCAGCATCTTTTTTAGATTATTCATGAAGAAATAATCTAGAAAAGAAGTTCTAAATTAGTTTTAGAAAGTTCTTCTTTAGATAATTTATTTAATTTCTAACTTTGGGGAAATTTCTTTACTCAATGAATAGGAAATATTTATCGTTATTAGATAATCCAGAAATGGATTTCTAAAAATAGATTATGTATATCTAGAAAAGAAAAATCCAAAACATTATTTTGGACAGTCTAGAAGTAAAATTTTAGATTCTCTTTTTCCAGAAGATAATCTATTTAAATTCTAACTTTCAATACAAATTTCTCTTCTCCATTAATTGAAACCATTTCTGGGAGATACTTTTGTTTGATCCAAAAAAGATTTTCCAGATACTTATGCTCTAGGTATAATTTATTTAACTTCTAACATTTTATGAAACTTCTTGTTACGATGTATCGAAACTTTTTATGGGGACATTTTTTTTGGATAATTTTGAAGTCCTAGATTTTTTAGGTTCTTATTTTCTGCATAATTTATTTAGCTTTTTTTAATTTTTTGCATCACTTCTAAGTTGGATGAATCGAAATTTTTAATGCCAATATTTTTGAATAATCTGAAAAAATATAATAGTTATTCTAGAAAAAAAATTCTGCAACTTTTTTTCTATTTAATTTCATGATACACAGAATCGAAATTATTTCCTAGAAATAATTTTGGATACAACTGGACCTATTATTATGCTTAAATAAGGAATATAAAAAAGAAAATTATATTGATAGGAAATATTCTTAAGAATGTTTACAATTCCAGAAAATTTAATTCTATAGATGAAAACAAGTAAAATATAAATTTTAAAGCAATTTACTGGACATAGAATGTTTCTTCAAATCATAAATTTATTTTTCACATAATAATAAGAACTTAATTTTTCAAAGTTCACATTTTTAAAAATTTTAGTAATATAAAAAGAACATTCGTACTTTACATATGTATAAAACCCCGTCGACCAGGAAAAAGAATGGCGCCAAGCAATACGTTAAATAACACAAAAAACAACACTGTTTACCAAATACATGATTATTATTTTGATAAAAAAATTTCTTTGAAATAGTTGTCAAACAATGAATTTAACGTACTTTTTTATGTTTAGCTATTTCTGCAAATAAACTGCCACAACAATAAGCAGTTTTTCGATCTCATATGTTTCTTAAGCATTAACTCCAACATTTCTAAAAAATATTTTTTTTTAAAAAAAAATTCTTATTAAATCTGCTTTGGGTATGAAATTTTTTTTTTATCTTTTGTCACATGTATCAGGTCATATTACTCGAATGAAGCATATACACACATGTATGTATTTATACATATGTGTATATGCTTCATTCGAGTAATATGACCTGATATATTATATTTACATTATAACGCTTGTTTATCTAAAAATCTGCTGATCAATGCTTTTTTAATGTTTGTATCTTTTCCACACAATAAGAAACTGGTACAGATAGGCTTTCCAAGGAATCTAGGAGACAACGAGAAGAATCTCGACAGCGCTGATACGAATATTAGTTGTCTGTCTTTGTGTAAAGTGTTAAATAAATGTTATTCTATTGATTATTTAGCCTTTTGTTCTACTTGGCATTACAAGCATTCCTGGGAGTTTCATCTAGAAAAATTTTTGTGATACCAAGGCTCTACGTTGTTAATACACCTCTTAATGCCTGCTATCATTGTACTTACCGAGGGTAGATGCCCGTGTCCCTCTGAAGGAGTGAAGCGGCGGCGAACCACAGGCTACCGCACGCAGAAAGGTTGTCAGTTCCTTTTGATTCGATCGCCCGTACCCTGTCCGGAGCTCCCACCAAACGACTAACGAGAAAGCAGGCCGCGCCGTAGACAAGCACACTAAACAGCACTAGCAGCCACAACTCGGGTGACCAGACGGCGAGGAATAGAAAGGGACCCGACTCCACTTGATCCATCACTTCGGGCTTTTTCAGCAAAATATTCAGTCCGAAGGCCATGAAGTTCTTGCTGAAATCCACTACTTCGGCTCGTGTTCGGGTTTTCGTTAAAGGTGCCACAGCAATATCTGCTTCCTGTGAAAGAAAAATTTCGGCTTAATACATTTTTATCATAAAAGTTGGATTTGAAAACGTTTAAAAAATCGAGGACTCCCAATAAATATATAAGCAACATTATAAAACACTACATTTTTTCTTAGTGGAAAATCACTATTAGTTTCTAGATTTAACTAAAATAAGTGAGATAGATGTTGCGTTTCTGTCTTCTATGTGGAACACCTGTTGGAGCGGTTGCTTATGACTTTAGAACAGATTGTCCAACATCTGAAGTCTTGTTTGGCATTTACACATTGATCACGAGTTGCTATTCTAAAGTTCATTTCACAGAGTGTGAGACACATTTACAAATCGCAAAGAGGGAAGCTTGGTTAACTCCTTAGCATTCACTCTAGAATTTGTGATTGAAGAAGGCTGAAACACAGCATCCAATTCCCTAGTATTGATTAAAATGGAATCCAGGATGTAAAATGTTGATCGTACTACCACGGACCATGATGTATATAATTATAACCACAACTTTATCTTTCCTATTGTATGCAAAATACAACGAAGACATACACTGTGTATAGAAAAAATAATGCCAATATAATGTCGTCGAGGACCGTAAAGTCCAGAAAACGACTTCGAATGTGATCGAATTATCAGAACGGGTGAAACTGGATGAGAAAATCATGCAGCACAATCTAAGCTAAGCAATTATTTCTCCCATAGGGACATAACTATGCTTAAGTTCTGGCAATTGGAGTTACGTAAAGGAACTTATAGCCGAAATGAAGATATTGGAAGGATGAAATGCACGAATGCGTGGCTAGATGAAATGATCGTATGCTAGATTCAAACTGCACTTAGACTTACATTGTTCATTATCTTACTCGCTCCAACTTCTTCCATACCCGTGGATCTTTCCATAATCTCATACCATTTAGCTGAGTTGAGGTTAGACACACATTGGTTTTAAGACATTTGCCTTTAAATCATCTAACATTAGGACAGTCACCGGTAGATTGGTCATCAGCCAATCAGCATAGCTGTTTGAAATTTGACAACGCACCGTGTTCAAGGACGAATCTAGCTTCTCTCTTGGATTAAAAACCTAAAATGCTTCAAATCTATAACGACAATTAAGGAATATATTGAAAAATATATATCACAAGGTGACATTAGGAATCTTTATTATTCCAGGCATAAATGGACTTACAGATCTGCAGAACTCTTTGGGATGACCCGAAATTCAACTATTTGATTCTCACTTGGCATTAAAATGATCCAGATATTTGGAATTCTACTGCATTTACCTTTAATGATAGAGTTTAACGTACCTTCCTAATCAGTTCTCCTATCATGCCATTCCAGAAGCCTTGTACGGGCTTGCCATAGCCACCATCCTTCACTAACTGCAGCTTGTAGGGTAGTCGGATGACAGCAGACAGCTCTTCCATAAAGTCCACCGCATAACCTTCCAGGCTCCCAGCTGCGTTCAAGAATAGGAAAGGCTTCACCTGTGTTATAAAATGAATTTTAAGAAACACACAGTCTTTGTTAGAGGTATTAGTTTTTATCAAAATCAGTACTCTCATGAAATATGGGATATTTATAACTGGGGCTGTAAACAATAAATGGAAAGTCCTACTGGTAGACAAATACGCGCGAGATAAGTAGAAAAAAATCCCAGTTTTTTAGGGAGTCCCGTTTCCGATATCAAAATCTTCAAATACATAACATTATTTCTAAAAATACTTTGAAATTTCGAAGTGCATTGCCTATAGTTGCTGATGAACTAAAATATTTAAACAGCTACTACGGCTTTTTTTCAAAGATACTGATTTATTCTCATGAATCGTAAGGGAGAAATCACTAGAACCTTTTAATTACACGCCTCAGGGGTTCACTATGAAGTAGAGGTGGGATAGTTTTTGTCAAAGCGAAAAGTCTCGAGTTTGATACCATTCACTCTTTAACATCAGGACATAGTTGTAGCGCTTTTGGTTTCCCATACAGGTGGCGGTTAGTGCTTGGGAATTTACCAGGTGCGACTCGTGAATAAACATCCCACTATCTATGAAAAGCCCTACTGGAAAGAAAATTACATGATGGATAATATTGATGCCATTCAACAACCTTAGGTTATTAGGATGTTTATTGAAAAAAGAATCACGCCAACAAATGAAATGTCCAGAGCAGAAGTGTAACATTTATTTTCCATTGTTTAACAGGAGCTATAAAAGAATGCGGGAATTTTAATTTCGAATACTGCTAGTGTAAGCGACAGAGGTTTTAGAACTCTGATTTCCAGTTCAACAATTTCTGTATTTTATTCTTATTGGTGCCATGGATATTTGTAACGTTCAAGAATTCATTTTGAACCATAGATACCTATCTAATTATCTCTCGCATGTGAAATGAGTTAAAAAGTATATATGAAATAAGTTGGCTATATAAAGATAATATAATCAAACGAAGTAAAAAAGTATTGTCTTATTATTGAACCTCGGCAAGTACCGATTGTGAGATCACAGATTGGTTAATCAATTGGCAGAAGATAGTTGAAAAGCATTTGAACATCTTCTGCGTATGGCCTTGAGAGAATAATTTTTCAAAGGCAGCCCGCAGTGTCCACAAAGATGAATTCATGTAAAGAATTAAAATCTGGAAACTGCGAAGCATTCACCACAAAAGATGATCTAGAAATCAAGAATACAGCATCCAACTCCCGCTGTTCAGCAGTAGCTGAGATTAAAACCGAAATTTCTACTATGAAGAAGGATGTGTACTTTGGTCTTATAGAGCAGGGCGAGAATATTTGTCTGGATTATAGGCTACTTCTCATTTTTATTTGTCTTGCGATTACCTTTAAAGACGATCAGGAGTTAAACAAATATAATTTTTTATAAGGATTATAAAAATTATCATGGGCAATCACCACAATATTGTCTTGGTGATCCACCAGTCGATTATAGTATCTTTATTGCGCACCACTGCAATAGAGGGTTAAGTATATGTACCAGTAAACAATATGGTGCCACTTTACTTTTCCCAAAGCATCAAATTCTCTGGAGTCACTTATACAATGGGAATTACTTTTGAGAAATATTCAATTTTGAATATTTTTTTTAGTATAGTGATTGTAAGTTGTAGAATAGCAAAACAAAAAAAAAAAAAAAAAAAAAAATGCACCGATTTCAAAATGCTAGAAATTTGATAAAAACTAAATACGAATATAAAGGAAATAAAAAATTTTACGGACGAACGTTCTTGAGAGGAGTGATGATGCAGGCTTAAGACTTCTGTATGAAATGTGACTGTTTGAGCTCTTATAGACACAGATTCAACTGAAAGGTTGTTTGTCACTCCACAACCACATTTTCCAGACAAGGGCTTTTCGATTGCTACAAGCAATTTAAAGTAAATTCTGAGCCATTATAAGAATAACATCCAATATGTAACTCGAAACTACGAACTCTTGTATTGTACCCGATAGAGCTAATCATTCAACTGGTAGCTCATCAAGGATGGACCAGAAGGTGCGATATGAAATTCTCTCTATCACCCATTAAATTATAGTCGGCATTTTTATGCTTAAGCAGTGAAACTGTAATTCAGCTGTTAAGAAATTAAATGCTAGAGTGAATTTTACATTCGATTTCGTCTTTTCTCATCTAGAGCTCCTCTTTTGATAGCATTTTAACATAAGAGTGGTTTAAAAAAATAGTTACTAGGACTTGCAGTTTAAAAATAATTGCTGAAGTAATTGCGTAACATTTCTTTTATAGAAGGGAGACAGATGGTACTACGTGTTTTGTCTTGCAAAGACTGTGCTGGTAAACAGTGTAAATCAGCAGGCACATAAGAATGATCAAAATGGTAAGACGTTTGTCAAAGTGATTTACCTTTGAGATGTAATTCGTTATTAATAAGTCAAAAATGTATTCACGTGGCAATGGCAAGCTGAGTGATGGTGTCAAATTCCTCCTTTTTATGACAAATACTGTGATATTCAATTGCTGCAAAAATAAATAAATAAAAAGTATGACATCTGGATTCAATCGTGTATAGTCCAGATTTGCCAGTCAAGGATTATATTTTTCTTTCTAATGCAATTTTCTGTTTGACATCGCATGACACACACGACCTTACTGCCATCTTTTTGGACTTTTCATATATAGTTAATCGTAGAACCAAAACAATGTCGCTAGAACCTAGACAATCCTTAGATACCTACCCCGACCAATATTCATTCGGAAAGTAGAAGTGCACTGCTCATTTCTTGTTGTTCAACAGTGGCTTGAATCGAATCCAAGACCTTTCATTATTTAGAGAGCTGTCATATTTCAAGATAAAGATCCTCCTGAAGTTAACACACCTGGAAAATGTATTTATTCTGACAGTGATATAGTAAAAATAACTACTGAAAACTAATGAATGGGATAGGTAAATGACTTCTAACTAGGAGAATTTGAGAATTTAGTTATTTGATCTTGCGTTCAGAAAATGTTGCTATTGGTGATTAGCGTAGGATTTCCCATTGTGTAGTAGTAGGATGATAACCTCAATCAACAGGCCATTGAGATGTAGGCACATTCCACACTCTTAATAAACAAATCTAAGGCCACTCGAGATAATTTTTCTAATGTCTATTAGTGAGTTCTGATGTGTTTGTGAACATGTACTATCTATCAGTAGAACTAGGAAACAACTAGCGCCATCTGTTTCCCTTTTGAAAAAGATATATTCCTTGTAGAATCATTTCTCTTGAAATGTGTGTGCTGCATTTTGTAACCTTTTTTCGTTTCATAGAAAGTTACTTAAAAATGAAATATTTTACCTTCTGTTATTTTTAGTAACATAATTAGAGATATAGCATCTCAGTAGCTTCAAGTGGCTTCCAGTAGAGATCAGCAAAGCGAACATCAGTTTCTCCGGCGAGTGATGGGAAAGTGACCTCGCTTCTCAACCAGCAATTGCTGGAGCTCCAGGAGTGCTCCATGATGGACGTGTCCATGTTAATTTCCGAATTACAATGTTCTTCCGATGGTGTACCGTGGATGTGAAGAGAAGGGTGCCAACTCAGGTGTGACCTTATCATTTGACTATAGTTCAAATTGACGAGGCATTTGGTGATAGGCGAGTACATTAAAACACATTAAACTTAAGGTACAGTCTAGAGGCTAGTATACACATATGTATGTAGTAGCATAATTCAATCATAGATTTAGCTTAGGAAAAAGTTATTTTAGAAAGATTTCACTCTTTTTGAATACTTACCAAAACACTTGTCACTCGAAGGGGTGACTGAGAGCTGTCCTGAAAGGCAGCAAACGCCGGAGATTTTTGATTCTGAGGTACATTCAGTCCAGATTCTTCATCCCACCAGCCTATCTGGGGGATAAAATATGATATTATGATTAAAATTAATCGTTACTTACAATTAATAAACTGTATCTGTAATTTAAGTGTCTAAAAATCAGATAATCTCATTTAAATTAAATTTTAAAATAATTACTTTATTTGCTTGGGTGTAAAATTCATTTTTTTCTTTGAAAATATGTTTGAGAAACGGAGTGCATCTTATACGTTTATTCTTAGATTTTGACTACAATCATTTCTGAAAATTTCCTCCATTTGGGGTAATGCAATTTTTCCATGTTATCTTATGAGGAGTGTGGGGATATTATAGTTGTATAGAGGTACAGTGAATGCGTATGCGCTGCCATCAACGATCCTGTGATCGTTGATGGCAGCGCACTGGGTTTGTTTAAATTTTCCAATTTTTGTGAACGACTTTCAAGTGCATGAAATTTATACTGTTCAATTTTCTTAGAGATTTGTTGCCAAATTATGGCTAAAAAAATTATGTCGTTGTTGTATAACATAGCATACAAGTTACGCGTGATTATGTATGTTAAAAAACATGAAAAAGAAGAGGAATTTTTTTTTTGGGCCACTCTAACTGGGAGAATGATGGGAATTTGGTGAATCAAAAACAGGATCTAAGAAAAGCAACCCACAATAAACATAACCTATGGGACCTATATAAAAGAATGGTTAAACTATTTAAGAAGTTATTCATTAGTTATGCATTTATTAGTCATGCATTGGATGGTACAGAGAATATTTTATTGAATGAAGACACAAATGCTGATTTAGAAGAGGTTTCAAATGATTCTTCATTTAGCCCAGGATATGAGTGTCTGTGTTTTGACGAAGAAGTTTAAAATGTATATTCTTTCCCTAATATATTGGGTATTTGTAGAGATGTAGTATTTGAGAGAGATTGGGTATTTGTAGTTAGTATTACTTTTTACTTGAAATGAACAGTAATAAAGTTAAAAAATATACATAAAAAAAGGAATTAACTTTGCTATTATGATCAAAATTACTAGTCACTTAAATTCAATAAAACAATAAAAAACCAATTATTTAATTAATATCTAAAGTTTAAGGAATAAAATTTGCGGTCACATACATAATTAAAACGCATAATTGAAATTATTCGTTTAAATTCAATAAATTATGTCAAAGAACAAATTATTTCGTCATCTGAAGTGTTGGAATGAAATACGCTGTTTCCAAATTAATTTTCACTTAAGCTTAATAAATTGTACTTTTATTCTAATAAACATTTTCTAACACCTAAAACTTAGGAAATAAAATCACAATCACTCATTCTCATTTCATTATTTAAAAGCAAAATATCTAAGGACTAATTTAAAATTCAGGTGATCAATTTTAAGTTTCAACTAGATGTTTAACATATGTTAACATTTAAATCTTAAATATTTTAAGTAAACATAAAATATGTGGTCATAAAAATTACATAATACTAAATAATTAGTTCTAAGTCTTAATTTGATGTTAAAATAAAATATAACATATGCAACATATGCTACTTTTAATCATTTTCCAAAAAAGAATATTAAAATAGACAAAAAAATAAAATTAATTTTTTTTAATGTAATATACAGGAATAATATAATTTACAAAGTTTCAAACAATATAAGAGCAATCTGAGTTTTATATAAACATATTGAATAAAATGAAAAAAATATATATATTAAAGTAAAAAAGCTAAATTAAACGTACCATTTAAGAAGATTTATAATTAAGTCTTCGGGAAAGAAAGCTATTATCTTTTTAAACTAAACCATTCTACAAAAAACAAAACTAAATTTACACTGTCACGCTTGACAGATGAAGGCATTTTTAACTTGCATGAAGTAATAAATTTTCATGTGCCCTACCCATTTCATATTCTTAAGGACGTCTTTTCATCGTAGACTAAGGTCTTGACTTTCACTTGTGAAGACAACCATAATTAGTCGACGACATATTGTTAACTATAATCGTATTCCTTGCGACGAATATTATTTTTAAATTACTTTAATTTTATTGTACATGAAATATTATACTGTGCTACCTGGTGACAATCAAATCTTACAATATTCACATGTAAATATAGTCTTGTGTGGATATTCATTCCTATTGATACTAATTTTTTGGGAAATTTTATATGTTTATTTAAGTTTCCATGTCTTTATATTGAAATCGTTTTTATTAATTTTCAATCAATTAATTCAATCAATTAATAAAAAACAAAAAGTTGCAAGTCGCAATTCTTATCGAAGATAAATATGGAATTTTATTTTCTGGTAGAAAATTCTGAGTAATAGCCTTTACTGCGATATCAAGAAGGCTTATTCAAAATATTGTTTCCATCCACATAAATTTCTCTAGATGTTATTCAAACTGATGACGAACTGTGTTCCTTTTTGTATTTTATTTCGCCATTTTGCACCACACGTTTTAAGTATTTTATCTGTATTAGATTGTTTAAGTCATTGAAAATTTATTAATAATTCACTTTACTGAGAGGGCAATTGAAATCTTACAGTTCTTCGGATATCTTACAATTTTTCTGTCCAAAAATTCATAAAGATGATGAGAAAATCCTTCGACAAACTTCAGGAAAATTTTGAATACTCTTCCTATTTTCTTTTTTTGGCTATTCGAATTTTGCTGTTCTAAAATAGGCATCTTCTGTCATCTACATGAATGTGGAAGTTGGCATTCTTGATTTTTAGGTAAACTTTCGAATTTCTTGAAACATCTAGTTATATCAATTCCATTTGTTAGATAAACACTTCAAAACTACTGAGAAGAGAATAATGATTTTTCATGAAAATGCTTACTCTGAATTTAAAACTTTTTAAAGGAACTGTAATACTTAAATTGCAGAAAATAATGTGGATCGATATAATTTTTTATCTGACGAGATTTTTTGCATTTAATCCTTGACTCTTTGAATTATTCTAAGGTACTAATAAATTCTTACTTTAAGTCCCGAAAACATCAATGTTGGATTCCAATAGTTTTCAGTGCTTAGCTAATCAGTTCAATATGTATATCAAATCGATAAGCTAGAAGTATCAACCATCTGTTTAAAAAATTTGGCATTTAAAACTAGGTCAATGATGATTACCGAGAAAATAGTTGGGTGCCTCACAAATTGCGAAGAGTTGCATTCTATGGAACAGATGTCATATAATTTTTTGGAAATTTTATTGGGAAAGAGTAAAATAAAGACAAGGTTAGAAAATAGCTAGCAAAAAATATTTATTACTTATAAACTAGATGTCAGCATATAAATGAAATTAATGCAAGTTAAAAAATGAAAATATGAAGTATTAAGATATTTAAATCAAGGCAAAAAAAAAAAAAAAAAAAAAAAAAAAAAAAAAAAAAAAAAAAAAAAATTAAAAAAAAAAAAAAAAAAAAAAAAAAAAAAAAAAAAAAAAAAAAAAAAGGAATTTTTAAATAATCGTGTGAAACTAATAAATTTAAATATCAATTTCAAACAGTTGATTTAGATTCCTAAAAACTAATTAATTAAAATACTCGATAATATTTATATTTGTAATATCCTAATAAAAATTAAAATTATTAAGAATATAAAGACTGATAACGTGAAGAAATATATTACTTATTTATAATAATTCAAGATAATTGTAACAAAATATTTGAAGACATAATTATTCGAAAAATATATAAATACACTGCTATCCATACACTGAACATACAACAAGAAAGACAGATATCACAGAAAAAAATTATTTGGTAAATAACATATTTTGCAAATATTAAAATAATGGAAATTAAAACTTTTTGCGAATTGTGGATGATGACATAATCAGATGTTAATACAATCCCATTGTTGGCTATAATCACTCTCACACACCTCAGTATAGAATCAAAGAAAGTTAGACGTACCCTTGGATTATAACTGTCGGTGCTACCACGTCAGGGACTACTGTGACGCAATATTTCAACTATCTCTCACCATGGTGTTGTCTCTATTGTCTCTCAGCATGGTTCAATCCGACTATTGTGGTGTTGCAGGCAGAAGCGGAATGCATCAACAAAATCAATGTCGTGTCATTCCATTGTTCATCACACAATTGGCGGCATAAACATTTGTAGTTTTGAGTCAAGTGAAAAGAAGCGGCAAGCTCTTCGTGAACATTTCACACAGTTGCAATAACAACGACAAGCCCAAGAATATGAGTAATAGACTAACTTTGTGTTAAGGTTCGTGATGCAATGTTATCATGCCACAATACGCATCCACCTTGTTGCACCCCCTATACTGTTGTGCAACGAGGTGGATGCGATTTGAACAGCCATCTTGCATCCAGTGATAACAGATCCACATCACAGTCGCCACACGATCGTCTATTTCTCTGAAGAATAATTTGCAACGCCTATAGACTTATTTGTTGATTGAACTAAAAAAAACTTGATCGAAAAGGATTCAATGTCTTCTACGAGGCGCAGTTAAACATGCTACATAAAAAACTGTTCTTTGTATCGAAAATTGCTTCACCCTTTATGTAGCACTTGAAGAAAGTACTATAGTCACTCGAGATGTACGTAAGAGCTGCAGTGCTAATGATTGCATATCTCATTGCAGCAAATGTATAATTTGCATTTAACTTGATTTAGACTTCTTCAAGAGTTGCAATTTAAATTGAGAGCAGTACATAAAAATGTTACTAGAAATGTAAAAATATTGAGAGGAAATATAAATATTCACAGTATAATTTAGAATATTCGCATTGGAATTCATAAAAATTGGCTTGAATTTCTTCGAAATTCAAGCGAATTTTCAGACAAGACGTTTATTTTATTAGATATTCCGTTATTGTTTATCATATGACGAGTAGCTTAGGTGGGGAAGGAAAGAGTACTTAAGTTTATTACTATTTAAGGGTTTATTTACAATTAGGATTACTATACAGACATCTTTTAGATAGTTCTTTCATAACGCGAGCTCATTCATACACACTCTCTCTCACAATTACATATCTCTTAGCGTGAGATATTACCTACTGCCATCTAGTGGCCAGTCATTATTTTTTAAATATATTACAGCTTAATGTTAACAATTTATATTTGAATTGTTTTTCATTGAAAAACAAATTATCGTTTACTGAAATAAAGTATTACAAGGAAACTTCCCGATGACGATATTACTAATATTGCTAAAATAGAATGTAGTGGAAATTCTTCAAGACTTAGTGTCTTTTTATGACAGCTTGATTTTTATGTTACTAGATGTATGATATATTAATCGACGACGGCGGCTTTAAACGTATTTCATGTATTGCCTACAGGGAGGACTTTTCAGATATAATAGAGTAACTTGCTAACAAGAAAGAAACTATGACTCTTCATACCGAAAGAGAGATTCCGTCATCTTTTTCTGAGCAATCGACTTTGTTTCTTTAGCAAGTCCTAATGTATTAGATGAACATCCCTTGTGCAGTTAAGGTATCGAAATTGCACAAAGGTTGTTCGTTAAGATTACAGTCTTAATCACAATAGTGATAAAGAAGGTTAGTACTGAGTTTTTAAAAACAATTAATTTAATTTCCAGTTATCGACTTCGTCATTCACGTAGGATTAAAAATTAAGAGGTTTTTGACTGCGCTTCTCTGCTTCAATTGGTAGTCGAAAACGTATGGCAATAAGCTAACTCAATCAAATCTATATTGTGGTTAATAAAGCTCCTTAAGTTTCAAATATAAGGAGCCTTTTTAATCACAATATAGATTTGATTGATTTATTGAAAAAATGCTACCCATTACAAATTCTATTTTCCACTTCTTTATTTCTATTGATCGCAGGTTGGATGAAATTTTTCTCAAAAGCGATACCTTAGCGCATATCCTAGAGTAAAATACCTTGGCTCATATTAAAATGCACGATTCCTTGTTCCATGATCTAGTGTACGATAATTTAGTACCATAGCATGATATACGATACTTTAGCTAGTAGTCTACGATAGAATATCTTCTACTTTAGTCTAGTATATGATACTTTGGGACATAGTCTAGTTTACTATATGTTGACGCATAGTGAACGATATCCTGGTGTATTGTCTAATATAAAATACCTTGACACCTAATCTAGAGCATCATGTCTTCCTCCTTAGTCAAGTATATGACTTCTAGACCCTTGAAACATAATATCAAAACATAATTATATAAAAATATAATATCCATCCAAACATAATATCTTATAAACGTCATACTAAAATCATGTGATAGATAGACAAATGTTTCGAGGTAGGGTTCATCGCGGTCTAAGGATGCTTTTCGGAGTGAAAAGTCTCAGTTACAATTGAACTTATTATTGAATAACAGAAGATTGGCGAATCATTTCTGTTTTAAGCATGCAAATTAATCAAGGTATGTGCATATAAATTTTCCCTGCTTCCTTTCCTTTGATATGATCAAACTATACCTTAAATTCGAAAGGAAACACTCTAAAAATAATCAAAAACATTATAATTGCTCTAAAATTTTAGGCCATCTGCCACGTGGTGCCAAAATTTTTCAAGTGTGAATTCGGGATGAAAGAGCCAATTTAATTTATTTGCAAATGAAATGTTCTTTCAATTCAACGACTTTTGAATTATCAGCTTTGATTCATGATGACATGAAGTGTTTTAACGCATAGCACACCATTTTTTTGTGATTTCACTGTGGTTCATCAACAAAAAAATTAATTTAGTCCATGTTGAAAAAAAGTTACTCAGTAAAACACATGATTGTTACCTTTTCCAAGTGGGTAGAGCGTTCTTCGTAGATGGTTAGCTTGTATTCAGTTCTTTTCCCTTTTGCGTTGAAGCGAATCTCACCCGTCAGACCATCTTTCAGAGTTGCCTGGAAAAAGAAAAGAAGATCTATTTAAAATCAGCTGTATCATAAGCCGATTTAATTTAATTTCATCTTCTCGATATATGAATGGTAATTTTCAAGTGAATAATTAGGCTTTCACACTCAATAGTAGAGTTGTGATAGTTTGATAAAAGCATTGATTTTCTAATATCTGGAAGGTGGTGGGCTGTGAACCTGACCCAGCTGAAGATTGTCTCTTGAGAATGTAATTACACACTATAAATTTAGTATCATTTATATGCTGGATGGTAGGGGGGAGAAGGGTGTGAAATTCATCACTTGATCATGGTTCAGACTGTAAAAGTGTGATTAATTACTAGAGTCGGCAGAAATAGGAAGCCCTAAAAGACTTATATGACCTTTTTATTAAATCTTTTGTGTCTTAGGCAGTGAAAGAAACGATTTATTAATTTTAAAATTACACCTTATACATAATATATAACTGCGTTTAAATATATTAATACATTCTGCTTAAGGTAAAATTTAACTGCACAACTTATGGAATTTTAATGATCTATAAAGTTTAGTCAAGTTCATTGACAAAATACATTTTTCGCAGAATTTTACGTAAAGGCGACAGTACAGAATCTAAATATAGGAACATGAAAATAAGGCGATGAAAGTTTTTATTTTTAAGGTGACTATGAAATCGCTCATTAAATAGAAGCTTAATGACTGGTATGACAAGGTATTTTAAAATGAATTTTAAAATAGAAGCTTAATTTCTCCATATATTTCTATAAAAACAGTTTTTCCTATGATGAAAGCAATATAATGTTAAATTTTCATTTAAAGTTATATAAAAAACCAGGCACATCGATTTAAAACAAGATTGCTTTAATTCTAATTTTGAAAGAAATGAATACGATATTTCTGTTTTTTTGTTTTATTTATATAAACCAATAAGAACGTTAATTTAATTTTTTTGCCCCTGGAAGGTAAGATTTTATGCCCAAGGGATTTCTTGAATGGAACCTAAAATGTAAGGGTATTGCAAATCACTACAAATATGCATAACTGAGATTTAAATCAAACTAATAGATTGATATCTCATGATAAACAGGCCAACGGTCTGATATTGTTATATGGTAAATTAATATCCCCCACTTAAGTCATCGTTCAGGAAGACTTTTCATAGATATTGAGCCATATTCACTTTTACAACTGAGAAAACGTGAAAAATTTCGAAGTGGTTGGGACCGTACCTGGAATATTTGCTATAAAGAGCATAGCTTTACCACTAAGCCATGGTGAACTCAACTGTCTAAGCCATAAAAACAACATTTCTGTAAGAATGGAATCAAATTCCAAGAAAATCATGTTATTGTTGTTATATATGACACTTGGCGAAGCCAAGTCCTCCCATCAGAACTGGAGGAATGAAGTCAGGAAAAACGTCTTCCATTTTTGAACAGAGCACCCCCAGGGAGAGAGAGGGTAGAAGTAAGACTTTGGCTCATAGATGGCAGAACCATCTAAGTGTCCCAAATTAGAGAAAGGAAACCAGGGAAGACCCAAAGCCTGACTGCTAACACCATCAGAGATATTAACTTGGAAAGGGAACAGGGAGGACATTGCGACCCAACATATTTTAAGTGTCCCAGTCGCCATTAGTGAACACGACGGATCATCGCGTAAGCCGGGGTTTGAACTCACCACCTTCCTGTAACGAGAACGACGCCCTAACCAACAAGGCTAATGGGGCTCCCTAGTAACTCATGAACTGCTTTGTTTCTGGTGACTGTGAGAGAAGTGCATATCTCTACAAAGGCGATTCCACACCTCAGTTATAATGTATGTGCATTATAAAAATGGATTTTTTTGTATGAAGTTTACTTATTCACATTATTTTCAAAATTATTTCCATTAAAATCTAAAATAGTCCCTTTATTGCTAAAAAAGAAACTTTTTATTGTTTCATTTATTAGAGTGATGCATTACACGGTGCAATAAGTCCATGACAAGAAGTTTCACCAAGAAATTTTAAAAGATATGTGCTACTATAATAGCAAATTAAATCGTTTAGAACTAAATCAAATCATTTAATCACAAATGTATTTACTTGATTTAGGACATTATCCGGAAAATTTGTGGTGTAGTTGAAGCAGTTCAGATTATTTTGGTGAATGGGAGATGAGGAAGCATCTGGTAATAAGCTCTGCAGTATTTTGCCAGCATCGTGACTGAGGATGAAGGAATCCTGAAAATAATTTATGACAGTTAATTAAAAAATAAATTGAGGAAAAAATCCTGAAAAAGTTCATAAAATATTTATGGATAAAAAGTTATAAGACAGGAGAATGTTGAAGAAGTCCCTAAAAGTTAATTAGCAAAAATAACATAAAAGTTCCCTGAATAATTGAAAAAAGTATTTAATCGATTAAAAATAATAAGAAAAGTGGTTGATTAGGTTTTGTGGAGCAAAATTCAGAGCTGTTGAAAAATAATGGGAGTTGTGTCCGATTTTCTACAGTGAGCAAATGGACTGGTAACGGTTATCTGTGTGTCATAACAAAGCGGTAATAACATGTCCGTTTTGATAAAATGGCTGTCACATAGGCAGACAAGAAGAGATGATATTTGGTTCGAGAGAAAAAGGATGACATGGTCGATGGTCGAACATCATGAAATCTCTTCAGTGCGAGAATAGGAATCCAGGAACGTAACGGATGGTGAGGATCAGACATGTCGCGTAACTAATGACAGACAGCTCCATTAGACTCAGGTCTAATGGCAAGCATTTGCAGATTGCGTATAGACTCTGGACGGGTGATGTATGGAATGCGCAACAAGTTTCTAGAGCGGAGTAATGGTCAGTGTCCAATGTGCACAAAACAGAAGCGCTCGCGGATGTATTAACAGCATACTCGTAATCAATATCATGAACACAAAGTGAGCATTGAAAAATGTTGCTGTCGTATAGGTTAAAAAGTGTAACACTTAGAATACTCCTTTGAGGTATTCCCTCAGGTTGAATAAAAGTATTGGATGTATAATTCCCAATACGTATTTTAAAAATACGGGAGAGTAAAAAATTCTGTAGGAATATTGGAAGATTATTCTAATAGCACAAATCATATAAAGTACGGAGAAAGATATATCTCCATACAATGTGATATGCCTTCTCAATGTTGAAAAATGGAAACTAGATGAGTCTTATGTATAAAGGTGTTGCTTATCTGGGTTTCAAAGTAATTGAAGCTATTAAGAGAGGAACTTGCTTTACGATAACCACTCTGATTTCCAGGAATACATTAATTTTTTTCTATGACATAAAAGAGACAAGCATTGACCATGCATTTGAAAGATTTCAATAAGCAACTCGTTAGAGCGCTTCGTTGATAATGCAAAGGGTCTGAAGAATCTTAACTAGGCTTAAAAGGATCGAAATCGCAATCACAGAGCTTCATGCTTCTCTTCATAGAGATGGAATTTCATTTTCAGTGTAGTTCCTATTGAACAAATAAAGTAAGCTCAATAAGAAGTGAGGATTTAAATGTTAAAGCTTGTGACAATTGAATTCATCAAGACCTGGACTGATATTTTTAGCCTACTTTACGATTTTTTCAACTCCAACATATGAAATTCACAGTTGTTCGGCAAGTTTTGTCTATGATTGAAAGGAATTAGTGTTTGTTCAGCACGACTATTTGTCTGTAGAAATGAAGGACTATAAGAAACGGGACTTATGACACTAGCAAAAGTTTCATCAAGGACGGTAGCGATATTATTGACGAAACTTTTTCGATGATTTTATAATAACTTTTTAATAACTTTCGGTTGGTTTAAGTTCCTTTTTAATACGAAAGCAATGATTTCACAAACATATCCCACAGGGTTCAAATTATTTTTCATCCACAGGAATGAAGGATAATTTAAACTTTTTATGTAATCATTATCGCATAATTAAACCGAACGCACATTTTTGACTATTCTCTTTCATTGTTTCTTAAATTTCATAATACGATTTATATTTGCTTATTGATGTTTTAATATGAATGGATTTGGAATAAAAAATCACTGTACTTACAGAAAATTCTTTCCCCAACGGATATTTTTTAGTTACTTTCCAGTTATTCCTAAAAAGTGACAATGAATCTTGATTTACGATGGAAAATTTAATCAGTCTGTATGAACCAGGACTTGCAGATTTTTGAACAATTGTCACCTATAAGAAAAATAAATTATAATAGAATGATGCAGTGAATAATAAGTTAAATGCAGTTAATCGAAATCTTACAGGAGTCAAAAGCATGATTTCGAAGTTTCTTCTTAGTACTGCCAATTTTGAGACTAGTTCATTTGCTAAGGTCTCCGATGTGGACAGAAGCAGACGTGTTGCCGACAGGTTCTTGATGAACTCCAACGTTTCTGTGGCACCGTTCGTGCGCAGGAAAGCATCGATGCGTGGATTTTCTTCTAAGAGGCTTAGGATCGTCTGGAGTTGGTCTGCACCTGTAAGATCATAATCTCAGGTATGCGTTTTACTATAAATTATTGCAGATTTTCAGTATGGAAACAGGAGACATAACTTGTTTCCAATTGTCAGTACCTAATTTGGTCACATCGCTAGTATTGCCGATTAGCGTTAATTTAATCGAGACATACAGTTTAAAGTTGATTTTGAATAGATCCCGATTAACATTATATCCCAGATTAAAATCAAACAAACGAACGTTTGAAGTAAGGCCAGAGAGCAAATCATTTAGCTGATCCCTCGACCCTTTTGATGTATTCTAAGATTTAAAAAAAAAAAAAATTGCTACTATTGAAGAATTTTTGATTGAAAACTAAAAGGATTATACACGGTGCCTAGCGGCAAAATTTGGAAGTTAGTTTCCAAGCCAATTATAAAAGAATTATCATGCTTTGGAAATGTTCTTCTCATTATGAATAATTAATGAATTCTTAAGCCGTTTTATAAATAAGCATTTTGTTACTGGAGACATCAAGTCTCGAAATTAATGATTAGTTAATTGTTTGAGTTTCTTAACCCAGCTTTATTTATAAATTATGAAGGTTTAAGACATCAATCTCTTATAAATATATCTATTGGTTTCCCCAACAATATTTGATTCTCAATGTGTTTTGCTTTGTGATGTTTAAAAAATAAATTAAGGCATCTGAAATTTTGTTAGTGATTATTCCTCCAAAACTTACGCAAATTGATTTACAAACGGATTACCATTTCGAAATAGAAGAACGTCTTGAATATGGACTTAAATGTAACTTTTTAAAAGAATTATTGGATGACTAAGGGACTGAGAATATAAGGAATGAAAATGAACTTTTAGATATCAAACAGGAAGAAAATACCCCATTTAAATCGTCCTTGCCGATTTAAACTAACTATAAAGTTTATGTTTTGTCTAGTCTTTTTTATTTTGCTTTATCTTCTGTTCTATTGTCAAGATGCTAATGGCTCTAGTTTATGGAAGATAACCTCTCAAACTGATGCTTTGGTATTTACATATAAAATTGGCTTATTAACAAAATGAACAACAATATTTTAATTTCGATTTTCAAAGAGTTCAATGTGCTTTACATGAAATAAATTAACTTTACTTAATAATTAATAAGTACTTATTTTTTAATAGCTGTATCATGACAAAATCTCCAAGAATATATAAAATAACCAATCTCACTAAGATATTCAACAAAATTTTCATACTATTTGCTCACCGAAGAGCTAATCCCACTGACAAATTTACTTGATTTTGATTGGTGGACAATTGAGTGGCACTAAACGACAACTTGTATACAGATATTCAAAAGAAAGGGGGGAAAAACGCTTTAAATACACATTGAAAGAATGGAACGACATACAACGTCCCAAAAAGATGATACTTTTGTTTTCTGCAAAACAAATCAGTAGTGATGTTGTTGTTTTTGTAAATAACCTAACGTGAATCACAGCACGAACCTTAAATATGCATTGTGATGATGTTTAGTTAATCATTTAAGTGTTTTTCTTAATATTATTGTGTTGGAATTGGCGCAAAAATAAATATGCACTGTCCATATTTTTCCCTGGGCATTTCTGTGCGGAAAATATCGATTGGAGTTAAATTTATAAAACTGGCTTTTTCTCTATATTTTGTTCAATCATCAAGACAGAAGCGCTAAGTTCTCAATATCAAGACTATGGTCCCTGCAAGTCGTATCATTTTGAAACACATAGATATTTTCTATCTTTGAACTATACTTTGAGCACATATTTCTATAATTCATGTTGCTGGTGTTCCAGAATTGAAGACCCGACATTTCTGAGTACAAGTTTCAATAAATTTTATTGCAAAAGACGCAGGAAGAAGAAGTTAGTTGCCACTAAGTACATTTATGGCCATGACTATATTTACCCTGCTCACGCCCATTCACCCTTCCCAGCGCTTATCTACTGTCATTTTTACGGTCAGTTTATTTCAATATGAAGAATTGTTAAATACATCGCTGCTACCCTATATTTTAGGAAGAAACATTTTTTCTTCAATCCCGTACCTTTTTCGTATTCTATTGACTTTTACAGGTATATGTATTACACCAGGATGCTTTCCTGTACATAACCCTGAATTGGTTTTTACCAGTTAGGTGAAAGCAGCCGAATGGAAGACTTCGAAATTTAGAAACAAGTATCAAGCAGATGACCCCTGAATACTTGACCTGCTACCCAAAGATGTATTATTTCATAGGGAGCACATTGCGACGTGATCATATTTAACGTGCCCCAGCCTATAAGGCGGCTGGATATTCGGTTAAGCCGGGATTCGAACTCACTGTCTTCCGGTAACGAGAAGAACGTTCTAACCAATCAGACCCCAATCGTCTCACAAGTTTATGTGTGATTAGTCTTTCTTTTTTATCATATTACTATTTTCATGCACTTCAATATGTTTTTAATACCATAAATGGTAGTTAAGCACAAGACAAAATTTTACCAGACATTATATGTAAGGTCATTGGTTATAGATTTATGAGTGTAGAATGCATTACTTTGAACTAATATCAAAAATACTTTCAAAATATGTCATCATAACAGAATGTTTTCAATGTTGGACACAGAAAATAAGAAATGATAAAGTATTTTAAGTTCATGTTGCGTTTCTCACTACATTAAAAAACAAAATGGAAATGAAATAACGATTGTTAATTTGAATATCGTGCACGATTTCTTCTTCTTCTTTTTTTTTTGCAAACTTGCGTATATCTTCTTGTTTGACTTTAGACTAAAGAAATGTTTCAAGTTCATATCCTTTGAAGATAATTGAATTCAATTGGATTGAAAATTAGTAAATATTTTAAGTGTTTTATTGGATTAAAGGGAATTAATGAGTAACATGAAAGCATCATTATATAGTGAATAAGAATAATCACCTTTGAGACTAAGCACCCTAACAGCCAATGAATTTGTGATTCATTTTAATATTCACAACTTTACTGATTGCTGTAAAATGAATAATTTATGCTAGGTTTTTGTCGAGTGTTTCCAGTTGTCTATTTCTCCTACTCGAAGCTGCTAAACAGAATTCTTTTTCTCAACATTAAGAGCCTCACTAAGTCAAGTGATGAAGCCCACACCTCAACTAGATACCTCTTTCTGCATCACATTTACAGAAAAGAAATTGAATCCTACCCAATTTTTAACGGTTATATGTCTTTTCAGCATGGGAATATTTGAGTAGATCAGATATCGAACCCGCTGTATCACGGTCACATAAATGATGCACTTTCCTACCATTGTCCAGCTTGCGAATAAATATTTCAAAACCGAGACCGCGTAAAATCAAATTGAAATTCACTCACCCATATCTGTTTGGTAAATGAAGACAAAAGAGTTCCATTGCATTTTTTGGATGTAAGCAGCTGCCGCCTGGCTCGTGTCCGGCAGAATGTTGACTCCACCATCGCCCGTGCTTACCAGGGGCAGGTGCATGTGTGTGGCATAGGTGGATATCATGGGACTGAGACGTGGGGGACCCATCATGACCAGAGCCTGCACACCCTCTTTGGCCAAACTGCACACTGTTGGAATTTCAATAAGAAAATACATTATTTTTAATCTGTAACAAAAACACAATATGACTTATAAATAAATTTATATATTTCAACAAATCAAACAAATTATGATATTGAACAAACAGATCTACCTTAATTTATGAGTAAAAAAGCCACAGATTTTACTTATTTTAAAGGATAAAAATTTAACAGTAAGACGTTTTTAATAATGCAATTGTCTCTCTATAGAGTAATAAAAATAAAATTCCACTGTACAGTTTGAATAAATAGATAGGGAATGCACAGAAATCGACGAAATATGGATGTTCTAGAATTATACCCCAGATAAAGAGATACATTCATGACGATGCAGAGAGCCCCGGAGTGTACCTTAAGGTTAATGGTTTTTTTAAAAATTTGTCCATAACAAGCGCCTCAAAATTTTGAACTATGATCAAACGGCGTGTTTGACGATGAGTAGGAACCCCCTCTCCACATCCATGCAACGCCAGTGGCAGGATTTTATACATCACAGATTAACAGGACACATCCCAATCCTCGGAGCTCCAGCAACCTAGTGAGGGAGAACGCGGTCACCCTCCTATTTACTGCGCATATCAAATGATGTTTTTATTCGTTGATAGATAAAGAGATAATATAACAAGAATAGCTGGCAGAAGACCAACTGGCAGATTTGAATTATTTGGATTTTCCTTATATCAAAATCTTTGCAAATTCGGATGAGGATAATTCAAATTTCGAAGACTTAATTTCATGCACTTTTCACCGTCTTAAATTTTGTTAGCGAAATTATAACATTTAGCTTTTATTACATTTATTGTAATATTTCATTGCAGTTCTATATTATTTATAACATAGTATTTGTGTATTAGGAATATGGATTATTTTAATGGATGTAAATCACATTTCAATATTTTTGATAAGTAAATTAGTTTTTTTTGTCTCATAGTCCTTGTATCACGACTTGGATCTAAATTTTTATGTAAAGTTCTCACCAGTTTAGATTATGCAAAAGTCCGAGTTTTGTGCTGATAAGCCACAGGTCCAAGTGTCTATCTTCGGTCCGGTCAAGGTCAACTCAGCCTTTCATTCCTTCTGTGGGTTGCATAAAACTGAGTTTTAAGCATGCTTGGGAACTAAACACTGGGATTCCTCATTAGGATGATCACCTAGCACGGGACATATGCTTGAACCCTCAGTCAAGAAAGGGTCAAGGACTACAGACATAGCTTTGCCCCCTCCATGGGTTGTCGTGTCATAGGGTTTAGTTTAGACGATGAAGATTTTTCCCGAAAATTAAGGAAATTATATATTTTAACATACATGGAAACATTGTAAAAATTATTCTGGGGTTTATTACAGGACTTGTTTTTCACACAGGAAACATATATGACATTTCAGATCCTTCGGGAAATAGTAGCAACAAATCATAAGCATTCTGATAGTTTTAGTTACAGCATTCATAAGATTCCAGGAAAAGTGTTTTTAATAAAGAATTGAATAAAAAATAGTCTCAAAGTTGCTTGGAACCAATGCAAACATTGTCAACTCTTGATTCTGAAACTCCTAGCAGAAGTACTTGTATGCAATCCAGTTATAGTGTTGCTTAAAGTCTTACAAATGAGATGAAACGAGGCATACATTACAGTTCTGAACAAAATCCTTATTTTGAGTGGGTATAGCTTTCTTGTGATGATTTGAAAATAAAACAATGCTTTAAGTAAAAGGAAACATAGCATGATGTCGAACTCTAGATGATTTAAATAAAAACGGTTTCATTTCGAAATTATGATGACACTTTTAGTAGTTAATTTAAAATGTAACTAATATTGATTTCAACTGCCTGTAAAGTTGACATTGCTGCGATGTTATTAATTCCACCAATGTAATATTGCCTTCCAGAACTTTTCGCACTTCAAGTAAGAAATGAGCGATTATTATTTTTGTTTTTAAAAACATCATTTTTATTTAACTGCTGGGAATAAAGGAAGAATATTTACAGGATCGGATTCTTCTTTCCATATTCTTAGTAAATTTTTTAAGCAACGATACTGACTAATTTTTTTCAGTGTTTTAAAAAAAGTATTGTTTTTTTATTGTTAAAAAAAGTATTGTTTGCAGTGCATGTTTTTACGCTTTTTTCAAGATGCTGCTAATAGTTATTTCATCATAATAGAGAGGAGCTACGACTTCAGTATTTAATACTTAGCAATTAAAAACAATTTCCAAGCATCCCACATCTCTTGCGGTTTATTTTGAAAAGCTAATGTATGAGATTTTATTTCATGGTACAAAAGAGTGCTTTGAACTAAGTTAAATATACAGAAGTGCTATTTTTTGTTTTCTCTGTAAGATAAGTGTACGTTTTTTCTACTGGAAGAGACAGCCGACTAAATCTGTCTGGCTGGGACGCTAGTTGTGCATAAGATGTATTATTACTTTACTCGGGAAAAATTTGAAATATTTAAATAAGACATTTTTAATGTCTTGGAAGATCAACTACATATGTTAAAATAAGTAAAGTTAAAAAAGTATTAAAATAAATAAAAGAGTTGTCAATTTCAAATTTTCATTAAATTTTTAACTTTAAAATATTTCACACAAAACCCAGTTTTAATTTTTTATTATCTTATAAACATCTGATAAACATAAATTCAAACGAAATATGCTTCTGCATTATATCCTCTTAATGTTCGGCAATAAGATAAAATGAAGACAAAATATAAAATTAAAAAAAAAAAAAATTTTATTTCCTTCTAAACTAGTGTACAAATTTATCTTCAATAGGCAATGTGTTCAATACTCATTATTTTTTTAATATCAGATAAATATAACTCATTTTTTATCAATTCTATGAAAGCGCTGAATTTCAACTTAAAGAAGTTCAACATTAAATTCCATAATTCTATCTCGCACTTTTACATTCTGAGTGTCCCTCACATTCGTAGCGTATTTATCCATCTACTGTTATCAAAATTCTTTCACGAAAATTGCTTATATTTACAGTAAGAACCAAATGCAATGTAAGTTTAGAATAGATGTTGTGTAATCTCGTTCAACGGATTTCGTAAAAGATAAAGATTTACCAAATGATTATGTAATCATACATAATTAAACTTTTCCAAAGAAGTATTTAAGTGTTTAAATAAACAAATTTCTGCCATTTGAGAAGAAATATTGATACCAATATAAAATATTACCAATTATAAATTTAACAAAAAATAATAAATTTTAATTACACAATAGAAATAATGCAGTGTGCTTAAATTTTAAATAATAAAGAAAAATTCTTAATAACTGAATAAAAATATATGCTTATAAAAGCAGGATATAATCTAATGAAGTAATATGTGTCCACTGTAGAAACATATATATACTTATTTGAGAAATAAAAAAATATATTTATAGATAAAGATAATGGAGGACCATTTTCGGTTATGAGGTGATCACTGATTTTTAAATTTCGATGCATATGACTTTCAATAACGGGATTTTTACAAAACGTTTTGAGGAAATTCAGCTTTATTATCGACTTACCTGCGACTGCAACGTCAATGGCATTCCACCAGGACACTCGGTGGTTCACAGCATCTAAATTGAGAGACCTCCAGAGTTGTTCCGGTACGTCATCTCCGGGTCCACTCACCACCCCTGTAAAGATTCAGGACATTAGAACAGTGATTCTCAAACATGGTGTTGCGGCACTTTTGTGTGCCGTCTAATTCTTAAAGTGTGCCACCAAATTTTAAAAATATATGTAATAATTATAATACTTTTTTAATACGAGTATACTTTCTTTAAATCAAGAAAAGTACACTGTAAAAGAAGACTTGTTTTAACAGTTAAGTACCACATTTTCACAAACTGTTTTTATCTTCGATAGCTGAGAACTTTCGTAAACTGCCCCACTCGAAGAAATTTCAAGTGTTGCCGGTATCTACAATTATAATTTTTTACATCTTATTCGTGTGACTTCGGATTTTCAGCATTAACCAGTATAAAAATAAAAAAAGACCGAGAATGTTAAATGTAGGAGATGATATCAGAATAAAATTGTTACGACCAAATATAAATGAAATTGTCAAAAAACATCAAGCTCAAATTTTTCATTACAAGTATCCTTACTATTGCATTTTATCTTTTAAGTGAATTTATTATTTGATTTGAAAATTCCTTGGTTTTTAAATAAACGTGAGATAGAAATGGAATGTGTATATGTGTGAGAAAGAAAACTAGCCTAATTAAAAGAAAAAAATGAATGAAAATTTTTTATAAAGGGCATTTTGTAACATTGTGAAATGAAAAATTTATCTTGCACTAGCAAAGTTGGAATAGCGTCAGCCTAGAATCTTCATATTTTCGAACTGAATCTCGTCGAAGCATAAAAATAATCAAAGCAATAAGCTAAATAAATAAACTGGATTAATGGTATCAAATCATTCCTCACAGTGTACAGACAATGCAAAATTGAATAAAAAGTAACTAATATGTCTTAAGTAGGAATTGACATTAAATATACATTACTTGTTTAAGTTATTTGAGGAAATCGATTTCTATTTATTATATCCAATGAACACATTTAATTATTGTGTTGCATTGTACCTATTCAAGTGATAAGGTTGATTCCTGGGAGAAATGGTAAGTCGTCCCCATCCTCACATTACAGCAGTAAAGCGTTTAATTGGAGTAGAATTTGGCAATTGTGTATTTCAAAAAAATAAATGTAAAAGATTGGTTTGAAAAATAAACATAAATTTATTTATAAAACTTTGCTCAATTTTGTGAGATTTGCCGTTTATTTTGGTAACTTTTTGAAAACACGTTCTAATATATATATATATATATATATATA
>JAPDSC010057878.1:40270-93129 GCA_026290005.1 Latrodectus geometricus
TATATTGTTCCTCTGAAAAAATAGTATGCAGCAGATTGTAAATCCACTGCATACTATTTTTTCAGAGGAACTTTTCTTAGATATTGTGCCAGATTCATATTTAAAAAAAGAGAAAACTCAAAAACTCCCAAGCACTCACTTCGACAAATATATATTAAAAAAGTAGGAATATCACAGTTATAAAAGAACAACGGGAGTAGCCATCTCACATTTTCTAGCTAAGATTGAACATAGGATTTTCCAATTAAAAAACTCCAGGGTATTTTCAGGTAAACTACGTTGAGCCCTAGATAAGTATAAGGCCCTATCTAACACTTAATTATGTTAATTAGCATACTCTTAGTTACCCCGATCTTTTATCAGGAGTCTTTTTGAAAAAAGCTATCTACTAAATAGGAAAAAATTTATGCATGTTAAAAATTGGTATTGTATGAAAAAAATTGTGCTTGAAATGTCTAATATTTCTTAAAGATTAAAAAATTGTTACTTTTATTCAGATTGAGAGTTTTTTATGTAAATATTTTTATGTAAATTTGATTAGATTAGAGATTTAAAACATATTATAATAAATAAAAAAATACAAAACTAGTTTCTTTTCATTATACATTTTCAAATGTTCAGTCAGTTATGCATATAATAAAAATGAATAACATGAAACTTTTTTTTCTCAATACTTATAAGAAAGTCAAGAATTAATTAATGTAATTTTGTAATTTTTTATTAAGTCATCTATATTAGGAGTACTTCTTAAAGATGACATGAAAATTAGGTACCTAAGGTGCTTATAAAATAATATTAAATGACAATATTCCTTAATTGTATTAATGATAAAAAAGAAAAAAATATATATATTGATCGAAATTTGCAACAATATGTGATAACCAAACCATTATAAAAAATTGTTTCGTTAGTACGCAAAGTTCTAAAATTTTATGTGAGTAGGGTCCTTTACATTTTAAATAAATTACATATTCTTCATATGGATTCTGATTAAGTCTTTAAATTTTTTTCTTTTTAAACTTCTTAATAAGTTTCTTTATGTTACTGTTAAAATTTCCCATGACACTCGTACAGTGGGTTGGAGATTCGTGACCTAGATTATACAATTGCACTGTGTATTCCTTTGATAAATGTAAAAATTATTTTATCTATATAGATTTTGTTCTTAAATAATAAAATGTGCTGTTGTTGTATATGATATCGTCTGATATATCATTGCTACATCAAATCCATGAACCCCTCAAACCTCACAAAATCAAGAAACAACAAGAAATTCGCATGAAAAGCTTCCTTGGTAAATCCAAGACACAAAAGACAGTGTCGGGGAATAGCCTGGTCGACATCGCATTTACAATAGGTAAATAGAACTTTTGCTTGCCATCAAATTTAAGGCCACGAAGATAGCCTCAAGGAAACTTACAATATTGAGTCTGGCCAGCTCTGGAACCCTTGAAAACAATAGAATCAACAAGACCACTACCAGAGACCAATCACGAGCAGGTGGAATGCTTCAGATTGTCCTCTCATCTCTTCTTCGAATAGAATGAAACTCAGTGAAATGACGTCGTCAGAAAGAACTAGAAGCGCCCCTTTTATCATTGGCATTCGCCCTCCCATTTCCATGGATATCGACATGAGAGTTTTTCCATAGCAAATGCATGCAGTAGTTGCGAGAAAATTGCACGAGTAGATGAAGGATAGAGATTCATCCAAACCATATCACCAACAAGCGATCACGTTTCCAAGTACTGCAAGATAGTGCTGCGATTGTCCATGACAATCTTGGCATCATCAAATGAGACATCAGTCCAGATGGAATATAAAATGTAATAATTTTGAAACAATTTTAGGAAAAGAAATGCAAACAATCCAATAAGATAAAGAATGAGAAATGTAAACATATTGATAAAGAAAAATGTTTAATAGAAAGAAGAGCAATCCAACAGATTAAAAAAGATAAACTATAAGAAAGATTCTGAGATAATGAATACATCGGAGAATTACAATTATAAAAAAAAATGCATGAATTGCTTTTAAAGGATGAAATTTGAAGCTTGGGAGTGAAATAGAAAAAGAATTTAAACTAATAATAAAAGACTGATTAGATACAAGGTTGGAAAACAGTAGGGAAAATCAAAATACTAATACTAAATAATTTTAAATTACTGTAAAATAAGATAGAGTTGTCTTCACGTACAAACTAATATTTTCGTCCAGTTATTAAATATATTAAATGCGTGTTCTTGGTATCCGAGAATTCAAATGAGCAGATATTCGAATGCAAATTAAATTTTAAACAGGAATAAATTCACAAGTCTTTTTATTAGAATTGCAATAAAATAAGTAATAAAAATAATTTGTTGTTATCAAATTTTAAAATAATTTAAGAAGTTTAGTAATTAAGTTTTAGAGAAGATATTAACGGAATTTTTTGAACAAAATTTACTATAATATTTCTTGGATAGATATAAATATTTAACCTATAATTTTAACAATAGTTTTTTATGTACAAATTATCCGATTCATACGATCAACTTTAACAACATCGGACGCTTCTTTGGTTCGAAGCTGGAAAGTACTTAAGAAAGATTGGAAAGTACTTAAGAACCTTAAGAAGTGCTACATATGATATAAAAATTATTGAATAGTTTGAGTAAGAAATATATATGTATAAAGAATATAAGAATAAAATATAAATACTTTTTTGGCAATTTGAAGATCTAAAAAGTTCTAGAAATATAAGTAAAATCTCAAGATAAATATTGTTTTAGAACATATATTTAAATATCTATTCTAAAACAATATCATATTTTAACTTCAAGAAATTTTCAAAAGTTATTGATTCTGAGAGAATTGAAAGAAAATTAATAATTCTTGTAAGCATTTTGCATCTGAAAATATATTATTATTATAGTATCAAATATAATGTGATATTTATACTGTGTACTATAATACCTAGTATAATTATTAAATACTAGATCTTATGGTATTCAATATATCATAACTATGTATTTTCAAAACACAGATAGCAAAAACATATTATGAATATAATTCTAATTTACTATTTATACTTGAAAATATTATACTATGATTTGATACTCATATAAAAAAATAAAGTTTGATACCAGAAAAGTTTCGTATAAGGGAAGGATCGCAAGAAAAGTTTTAAGAATTCCAATGAGAACTGTACGATTTAAAAACATTGACATAATTTAGACTCCAGAAGATCCAAGAAACCTTAGGTACCTAAAAGATCGCAAGGAAGGTGTGAAGAAATTACGTAAGTGGTACAGAAACTATTGAGAAAACGCCATACCCACTTTCAGAGCAAGAGCTGCGGAGAGCAGAGCTGGTAAACAGAGCAGAGTCCACTGCATGTCGAGGGAACCGAATGAAAGATGACCTCAAGATGCGCAAACGCCGCGTCCATCATCCTTTATCTCTCAGTTATTCGTCATTTCCGTAACACAACCCATCAGAGTGGCATCTACGAACAAGCAAACGATTAATTAAGGAGAGCCGCTCATAGAGAAGGAACATTACCGTTCCTTGATTTATTTATTACGAAAGATTTTAACCAGGCATTTATCTTTTTTCATTTACTACTTGTTCTTAAAAGCTGAAAAAAAGCAATCGGAAGCCACATTCACACTTTTAACTTTGTCTATGGTTATTTTATTTATCTATTTTCTTTTCACTTAAGTTCTATCCTTTCTTAGATAATATTTTAACACTACTGTGAAACTGGCGAATTAAAATTTCTTTCTGGGTTCGTTATTACGAGACGATATATCACTAAATGTTTTTCTAAAATCGCCAAGATGTTCATAAAGAGCCACTATTTTTTTTTTTACAAGAGTAACATTTTGTAAAATTAGTTTCACTAGAATTTATGAAACGTTAATAAGAAAAATTAAGAACCTGTATGAAATGTCGTATCGACGTAAGAATTGTGGAAAATGAATTGGGCAAAAGATATGAAAGAAAGTTCATAAAAACCACGAAATGAAGCTCTAGTTTTGTTCTAAGGAAGCACCTAACTAAAGAAGTAAAGGCACAATAAATTGGGGATGATTAAAAGAAACGTATAAAACTTTAAAAGACTGAATCATACCAAGTATTGAGGATTTGGTAATATCAGAATCGGGTAATAAAATAATATCCAGAAAGATTTAGATATTTGTGCATGTGGTTTTTTGATAATTTATTAAAACTATAAGATAAGTAAAATACTATAATCCACTAGATAAGAGGAAACTAAAGAAATTGCTGAATTAGTTTTTTTTTTTACAAAAATTTCTCTATAGTTTTTTTTTTTTTTTTTTTTTTTTTTTTTTTTTTTTTTACGAAAATTTTAATAGTTTGTTTTAAGTTTCCAGCTTTGATCTTCGATCAGACGTATCCTAGAAAAGAAGAAGCCTTTTATTACAAATAGTTCCACAATAGGGTTAAATGCCCATACAATGTATCATAATAGAAGGCGGTGATATTGCAAAAAGATAATTTTATTTAGACTTGTTATGTACTACTTCAATTATTTTACTAAAATTCCCCTTAATTTAGGAATTACAGAGCGAAAATATCTGGAATCATTGATAATAATACTTTAAGGTAACCCCTCTCTCTCTACAAATTTCATTTTACGTTAAATGATTAAAAATTTAATAATTTCTGAAAGGTTCTGTATGATAAATTAAATAAGGAGTTCACAAAGCTTGATTCTATTTTATCTAAAACTGTTAACTTTATATCTTGCATTTTTATAAAACTCAATTTGCGGTGTTTTTAATGTAACAAATTATAATCTATTATTATAACAGTGAATCATCAATTTGCGATCTTAACATTACATTAATATTGTAGATTTAAAATAAAAGTGGGAATTTTACTGGAAAAGTTTAATAGATTTCACCTACAATAAAATGCGAATTATTTAATACAAACTGAAAAAATTTAAGAACAAAAAATAGAGATATTTTAAGTAGAAGTTTTTAATAAAATGAATATCTATTGTATATAGTCCATTTGACTGCTGAACTGTATTAAGTGTTAGACAATGTTAAGTTACTTTTAGAATTGACAAAATTTCTAATATTTTTTGGCAGATCACATAAAAATTTTACGCATATACTAATACACTGCTTAAAACAATTAAAGGATATTGTAAGTTTTATATAAAATAAAGATATTAGTGAATTTTTTTTTTTTGCCGAAAATGAGAAAAGGGAATCACAAATGCAAATTTTTTCTGATTTTCAAACTGTGGAGTATGCTACTTTTGAGTTTGACGTCAAAAACGTCGCTTAAGCGGCAGTGAATTAAATTTGACTTTCAACTGAATAAAAGACAATGAAGACAAGAATGATCAGCATTCAGTGACTGCTTTGTTTCGATGAGTACGATGTCTCAGCGAAGTCATTTAACCGATTCAGAAGCTTGGAGAATTGTTGGTAGGTTAGAAGGGGGCTAAACTCAAGCCGAAGTAGCTCAAGCCATTGGAGTGTCACAAAGTGTGATTTCCAGGATCTGGAACCGCTTTTTGGAGACTGGAAGTGGAGACCGAAGACCAGGGCAAGGTCGTAGACGGGCATCAGTACCCAATGATCTTTATTTAGTGTTAACGGCTCGGAGACAACAAAATATGAACGCTACTCTTCTCTAACAACACCCTCGCTCGGTTACTGACACCACGGTTTTAACTCAGACTCTTCGAAACTGGCTCCATGGTGTAGGTCTGTATGCTCGCCGATCGATGGTATGTGTTAAACTAACATCAAGGCATCGTCACGACCGCAGGAATGGGGAACAGAGCAAGTTTATCGGAGGAGAATGAATGGAGCAATGTTCTTTTTTTGTGACGAGTCCCATTTTTCTGTTCATCCTGAAAATAGGCGTATTTTCATCTGGAGGGACCGTGGCAGTAGGAATAATCCTGCGTTCGTGCACGAAAGTGTCAGATTTGGCTGTGGGGGAGTGTTGGTGTATGGTGGCATCTCCATTGACGGGCATGAACTCAAACCTTTATATCATTCGAAATGGACCTCTGACTGGTCACCGATATAAAGACGAGATTCTCAGACCTATTGTAGTCCCTTACACTGCAACAATCGGAGATGACTTCATTTTAATGGATGATAACTGCAAGCTGCATCATGCTAACCAGGTGGAGGGTTTTCTTTTCGATGAAGGAATCGTATGAATGGAATGACCAGCGTGTTCTCCAGACATGAATCTAATATAGCATGTTTGGGGCGCTCTAGGAAGACGAGTTGCTGGCCACCAACCACCCCCACAAACTCTCAGAGAACTGGAAAAAGCTCTTCTGAAAGAATGGGACAGAATACCCCAACTCGTGATTAATAGCCTCATTGACTCCATGCCTCAAAGGTGTTCAAAGTTGCTGGACGTCCGTGGAAACCATAACCTATACTGAAAATGATTTCTTTTGAAGAAAACACCCTTTGTTATTCCTTTTCTCTCATATGAACAAATTGTGTTTTTTTCCTTTTGTACACAAATGCGCAGTAAATTGCATTTTTTTCTGCCAAACAGGTGTAATTTATTCTCATATAACCTACTACGTCTGATGACCATGCATCACATTATTAATTAAATGTTAATAAGTAATTAGTTAAATGTTTCCCAGCCACAAGATCCTTCTAAAACCACAATATCCTTTAATTGTTTTGAGCAATGTATAAACCATATACGATAATTAATGGTTATCTAGCGATTATAATGGTAATATACACTGCTTTTCAATAATACACTGATAACCAAAAAGTAAGGAAAAATCACATAAATAGCTTTAATTTTCCCAAAAATTAAGCCTATCTGAATGAAATTCGGATATGTTGGTGAGTAAAAAGAGCTGAACAATATTACATTATGCAAAAATAGTGGCGCTGCTTTCGGAATACGTTTTTTGCAAGGATCATAAAAATGGATGTTTAAAAGCAAGCCGGCATTTGTCGCTGCGTATCTGAGATTAGAAATCGGGAAATTGTAACAAACAATGGCCTCCAGGCATCATTTGATCGAACAATTTTGATGCCGAGTTATTGCGAGACTAGAGGGACTAGAGGCAGAAAAAAATTGATGATTGGCAGAAATGGCTAGATGGCTGAATGTGAATCCATCAGTGACTCATAGACTTTGACAATAATTTCTAACCATGGATTCGGTATCCAGGAGTTTCAGTCATGGAGGGCCACGTGCATTCACGAGGGGTGATGACCAATATTTGTCATTATGCGCACGAATGAATAGAACCACAACTTCGGCTGAAATCAGATACTCTTTCGCTGAAAGCTCCGGTAAGTTGGTGTTCATATTAACCGTGAGTAGAATTCTTCATGAACGTAGTCTTTATGTCAGGTGACCGGTCATTTGTTTCCCTTTCATGTCATATCATAGGCATGAACGTTTGCAATGGGCACGTAAACATGTAAACATGTCTACAGGTTATTCTCTTTACGGATGAGTGCAGGTTTAGACTTGAAAGTGATAGTAAGAGCATTATCATTTGAAGAGAAAGTCGAAATCGTTTTTATCCATCAAACATAAGTGGAAGATATGCATTTGGATCAGGCAGTGACTGTGTTTGGGGTAGTATTTCTTTGGGTGGACGCAAAGAGCTTCATGTCTTTTCATGTGGAAATGTTAATGCTGTAGAGATGACATCCTGGATGCATATGTGCGCTTTCAAGCCGAGGCAATAGGTAACGCTTACGTGTTACAGGAGGTAATACGAGACCACACAGGGCTCATATCGTGGATGCTTATCTTGAGAAGGAAACAATTGTGTGCTTGATCATCGGACTTTAACCCAATCGAGTATGTTTGAAACGCTCTAGGATGATTTGTATCTGCTCTCAATCTCCCTTCTAAAACTCTAGTTATGATCTGAACTGCTTTGGAAGAGAAATTTTTCACACTTCCTACTCAATTAATAGAGAGCATAATTGACATCATCACACTGTATTGCTTTTCGGGGTATCAAACCCCATATTAATGATACTTTTTCTATGAGAAACTTATATTTCCGATTTGATTGTATACATATGATAATTTTTATAACATCATACTTCTCTGGTGATATCTTTTTATAGTATTTTGTACCTTCCTATGTGAATACGTTTCATTAAATTCAAAGCATACCTTTTTGTGTTATTGTCATTTTTGCAATTTTTACTTAATTTACGATAACCAGAATATATAGGACCAAGGTATGATAATTATGAAAAATTTAAATGGTATGTTAATGTTTGCCCTATTTTTTGAAGATCCAGTTAGAAGTGTGCGCATATCAAATATGTTAAACGGTTTATAGTTATTACGGGATCCCAACGTTTTAAGAAAACAACTGCGTGCCTTCGCTATTCACAAATGTGTTACAGTACATAAACTGTCCAACAATCTATCCACCAAGGCTATACTTGCTTGTTGTTTGCACTGTTCTAAATGACTTGAACGGCTAAAACAACGTATCTGTCTACTTGATCTTTCTATTAAATTGACAGATTTAAGTATGCCAGGTGAAATCTGCTATCTTCTGCAATCTGAAATCTGCAAGTACATATTTCAAATTGGGTGGTATGCTTACTTTTTTAGTGATGTATCTATTATGACGTATAACTGTCTAAAATGTTTCCATAGACTTCAGCTTTTATTTTATCAATTTTCCATTTTATTTCTGGTTACTTTAAATATTCAAATAGTACATATTTCAAATTGGGTGGTATGTTTACTTTTTTAGTGATGTATCTATTATGACGTATAACTGTCTAAAATGTTTCCATAGACTTCAGCTTTTATTTTATCAATTTTCCATTTTATTTCTGGTTACTTTAAATGATTCTTATATGAACATTTCGAATAATGTGATTTTTCTTACGCTCTGGTAGTTGTATGAAATGGTCTAGTGATACTTCAAAAATCATTCATGGGTTCCAATAACGTAGTAATATTGGGTAGAAGTTGTTTTTGTATCAGCATGCATTCTTATACCAAGCTTAGTCTTGGTCTCAAACAGATAGACGGAAGCAGCCGAGTGGAAGTCATCATTTTGTAACAGGGACCAAGGATAATTACCCCTCAATATTTTACCTGCCACCCTTAGGAATAATATAGAATATGGAGCACATAGTGACTACGACCTATTGAATGTCCTATAGTCACTTTTAGCGAACACGAAAGACTAGATGGTACATCGACTTTAGCAGTTCCTGCTCAAAAGGTTCAACCTAAACTTTTTTTTAACTGAACTCAACTATTTATTTTTCATTTCTTACTATGAGTTCACTCTGCCTATATGTATCTTGTTCAAACTTTCAATTCTTAATAAACATCATTTATTCACCCAACCAAGTTCAAATACATTGTTTAAATTTGTATCGGATGACATTTGATGTTAATACAACTTTTTTAAATATTTAAATTTAATTAATTAATTTTAGTTTTATATGGGAGAAAAAATACACTATTGTGTGTGATGTCATCTGTTGGCACGCTATCTCTATCTTTTAATATCTCTATCTTTACATTTCGTAAATTCCTAAATTTTTTTATTTTTATTATCTTATGAATGAGTTTATTACTTCATTTGAAAATTCAAGTTTGTAGTCTTGAAATAAATTGAGAGAGACAGTAAGTGTGTATGTGTAAGAGAGAGAATTTTTTCTAATGTAAAACAATATAAAATGAAACTTATTTATGAAGAATCTTCAGTAATATAGAAAAATGAAAAATTTGTCTTGCATTGCAAAGTTGGTGGAGCATCGGCATAGAATCTTCATGTTTTTGGAGCAAACCTAATCAAAGCATAAAAATAATCAAAACAATAAATTAAACAAACAAACTGGATTAATGATATCGGCCCTTACTTCACAAACGCACAATGAGAAATTTTTTTCCTGAGTAGGAATTGGTATAAAAAATTTTATTATATATTACTTGTTATGTTCTTGCTGGAATAAAAAATAATAATTTACTGTTTTCAGATTATATTAATCAAATGCATTTAAGAATATAACGTTACTTTCATTCCCAAAAGTTTTATTTGATTTCAATGCATACATAAATATTTCATCATTTTTCATCTAGCATTTTTTAAAAACAAAAAACGATTTTTCCAATTTAGTGTTTATCGAAGTCATTCAACATCCATTAGTTAATTACTTCACCGCATTTCTTTGAAATCACCCTAAGTTCCACAGAGACTGCCAGATTGAATTGGGAGGGGCATCTGAAAGAAAATAAAATTAAAATTACTTCTCATAATAATGAAATGCCTTTCAGTCTAAGAATTTAAATATTTCGAAACTTCAGTGAACATAAAGACTAAAAATGTTTTTAAAAATGCATACATAGTGTGCTTTTTAAAGTTCTGTTTCTTCCTTTGAACTTTTTAAAGTCGTCAGCTACATTCACATGAGATGTAGAGTTATTAATAAGTGACTATGACAGCTGAAAGACGAGGACACTTGCAGCACATCTAGATGTAATTTTGAAAACTCTAAAAGTCTTATTTTTTATTGTCGTTTATTGTTTAGAGTCTTATTTAGAAAACTAAAAAAATTGGGGGGAAAATCAAAGGCAAAATTGTAAAGCAGCAGTGAACAACTCTAAGCTACTCCTTTTGCATAGACAATAGAAAATAAGTGAACGCATATAAAGCACATAGATTTGTACGCTAATTTTAAGTCACATAAAGCGTGATAAAAACAATGTAGTAAACAAGCTTAGCGGTAAATAGTTGCTCGTTGCGATTATTTTAATAAGAAATTCTTAAAGGTAATATATATATATTTTTAAATGTAACTTTTTTTCCTTTTATATGTAATTAATATCTCTTTAAATATGATTTGAGTCTCTTACAAGCTTTTAAAAAATTAATAAAGAGTCTTTTAAAACTTTTTGAAGGCTATTTGAGTAATTAATTATATTATTTTCCCTTACTGGATTGAAAAGCTGTCCAGATTTGAATCTCAAGAAATTAAAGACCAATAACAGAAATAACCCCGAAATACAATTTGTGCGAATCCCTGGTGGTATATATTTCGAAATCACAAAACTTTTTGAATACCCATTCAACAAACAATAATTTTACCAGACATTCTATAACTTAAATATGTGGCACAGGATTCATTAAATCGTTATTTTAAATTGAACAAAATTATACTTTTTTTAAAAAAGAATGAAAATGTTGTTTATAAGGGAACCTTACCGTCATTGCTTGCATCGTAGGTGTAGTTGGTCATACCGAACCTAACGTATCTCCTGGGGTCTCTGCAATCCCCGGAAAACTCGTGGGAGAGCCATGAGGTCTCTAATTCCCGCTTTGACAGCCCTTCGTAAATGTGACCTGAAAAATAATCAACAATATCAACAATGAAAGAAGCAGCAGCAATTAGAAATCTACTTGGAGTTCAGAAAGTGACGTTTGAGAGTGTTTTAAGCATTGGAGTACGGTAAAATTAAGTTACTAAATTTTTTCATCAGCCAATCAGAATGTTGAATATGATGAAGAAAAGAATAATGCATATATGTATTAAAATTAAATGAGAAGTCATCGATCACGCTATGTGAATATGATTAATAAGTTTGTTCATAAGAACTAAGTATTCAGAAATGTATCTCAGTAATTTAACTTTCTTCCTATTCTCTTATTTTGTTTATTTATATCATCATGTTTAATTGTTATGATCGTATTATAAATGGAAAACGAAAGCAAAAAAGAATATGAATTTTACTTTCTATATGCTGTGTTTGAATATTCATTTTTAAATTTCCTTGAGGTCTAATGCCGATATGGTAATCCAATAAAATCTGGATACCAGCTGAGGTTTCAGCTTCGTTTGTCGACTGTTGTTCAAAATGTTGATTCTGTTGGCTTTGTTGAGCGGCTTCGGTCTGCAGAAATAGGTCGTAGGAAAAGTATCCTAATAATAAGTTTTAATATTAAGTAAAGAGCTGCTTTAGGTTCCATATTATCCACAATGGAAGCTCAATGACATAGATGGCTTATTCAATTTTCCTTCACCATTTTTGAGATAAAAGAGGAAAATAATTGTTGAGAAAGATTCGGTTAGATGAAAAAGAGTTACATATTCATTTGACACTTGTTTGGGTTTTTTCTCCTTTAAATCGTTTTAAGTGAATATCTTACTATCTTACTCAATTAATATAGTATTCGAACACCAATCTTTAAAATCATGTGAACATTTAAATAAAAGTTGACTTGTATGAAGCAAATATCTGAATCATGATGTTTTAGTCTGTGAGAATTATGTCAGTAGTACAGGCACAGAAAGATTTACAAAATGGTCGAATAAGTTTCATCATTATTTGTTTAGTACATGAGCATGAATGTATTGAATAATTCTGAAAATTTGCTTGAAGTTAACTTACTTGCCCATCCTCGAACTGTGTTTCCGGTAGTGGAGAGGAAACCAAGGGCTGTGAACGGCTCTCCGCCTTGGCTGCGCCCTACCAACTCCTCGCTTTGGCTCATCCCTGAAAGAATTAAAAAAAGAATTTAATGCATTTTTTTCAAAAATGAATAGAAAGATCCACGAATGCCCGATTAAAAGTGTGAGAAAAGAAACTTCCTAAGAGTTTACTCTCATAAATCAAAATTGGGTCACCTGTTTAAACTTTTTTACTTCAGCATGAATGGTAAGAGGTAGAATCCAAAACAATTTAGCTCTAATGAAAAGAAATTAACCTCCCTAATTTCTATTCAAATGACTCTGTTTGGGTACAACACAGAGTAATTTGAAAATGAGCAAATACAAATGACTTTACTTGACAACTGAGATAAATAAAAATAAATAAATAAATCCAGATGTGCAACTGCATTAAAAAGCTCAAATACATATCTCCAGATTAGGTTGAACCGAAAATACTTGTTGCACATTACGAAGGATTAGTTTAACTTTGGAGATGACATATCATTTAAATTATAACTTTAATTTTGAGACCAACATCTTCGAGTTCAAAAGAATATGCAAGCGCTAAATTCTGAAAGCAATCATGAGTCCAGATTCCAGAAGTATATGGTAAATATGGATTTTGTAATCAAATATCACCAAATAGATGATTTCGTGCAAAATATGGTAACTGTCCTTTTTTTAGGGTTGGTAGAAAATAAACTTTAATTTTTATTTTCAAATTGTTTCGGTAAGTATTGTCAGAAAGCATATTTTACCAGAAGCATATGTCTGGTATTTCATAGTACATTTAATAGCCATTTGTCATTAAAAATGTCAGAACAGACTTACCTGAGAAAAACCCACTCTCATAGCAGTTGTCAAAGTCGACCGAATCCCCAGTCGTTGACACCCACTTGCCACTCACTCCAGCTGCAAAGAAAATAAAAATTTGTATTACGTAGTACATGAAAATACAATAGAGAATATCCATGTCAATTTCTTTCAATTGAATTCAAGTGCCCATGTATACATATGGACATAAATCGATTTAAATCATGTTGTAACTAATTTATTTTATTTAAAATCTGGTGGATTTCATAGTGTACTAAATCATTTGAATTTTGTTGTTGTTGCAACAGCATACTTCTCTGTACCTAGCCCAATATTCGAACGAGTCTCTTAAAATTTTCCCATAACTTTTTATGTTTTTATACTTTTAATGTCAGACTCCAAAAAACATTTAATGCGTACACACCTTTGATATTCTTCCTGCAGGTAGGAGATACTTCGTCTTCACTTAAAGGACCCTGAGGAAAGAAATTTTTTAATTTTTTACGTAGTCAAGCATTCATGTCTTTATAAAGCAAATAAACAGCTCAAAAATTGTTTCAACCAAAAATACTTGAGAAATATTAAATTTAAAAATACAAAAACTAAAGAGTAAACAGAGTTCAATGCAAAAGCTTTACCAAGTAATATACCTTAAGAGTCTAAACACATATTCGCTTCTAGAGATATCTTGTTATTTTTAATGTAGAAAAGAATCTTTTTCAATGACAAAAAAAAAAAGGCTCGGATTATTAAATCAATTCAATTAAGAGTAATTGATTGAAAATAAATACATAAATTGATCATTAATTGCATGTGTGAGAATCAAATACTACAGAAGCCGATTTTGTCTTCATAATAAATTGAAACTTTAATAATCGAATATTATGTCTGATTTCGTCTCACTTTCTAGACTTTGGAAAACTACTGCCATTAAAATATGTAAAAGTATTGGAAAATGTAGACATGAAAAGTTGACTTGCAGGTACCCATTGGAGGAATTCATAAGTTAACCACCCAATCTTAAAAACTAAACAAGCTGTAGGAAGAAAGTCTGATAAATGTAGGATTATTTCAGCAGCTATTCAGTATTTTTTACTTGCAGACATGCAAAGGAAAGTGCAGACCTAATATCAAAGAATTGTAAGAAAAATAGTCATCCTCCTTGAATTATTGACATTCAGGTAATCTTTTCACAGGTAGTTCGATAAATATTGCAAGGAAAGATTTTTAGAAAAAACTAAAAAGGAAGCCTAAACATAGCTCCAGACAAATGCGCGAGCAAAAATAAATGAGACATTCATATCCCTCTGTTCAAGAATAGCTAGAATATAATCATTCTTTTCAAAGTTGGGGCTTCCAACTTTGAAAAGCAGGAACTTCTAGGAATCGGGAAGCCTATACAAAGGATACTTTGCATAGATATAGAGAAGAAAATCGTGGCTCACACCAGCAAAATATTTCTGCATTTTATTAAGCATGACTTCTTAAGCTATCAAGGCATAATGAAAACGCACTAGTTCATTCCTGTAGAATGAAGTTAATTGCATTTAAAAAGTCAGATAAAAGCATTGCTATCCAGTGGATTCACATCCATTATGGTATTTTTGAAAACGAGCAAGGTGATAGGCTTTCTAAAACGAGATCTCTCATGTCACAACCTGGCTCTCCTTTTACTTTTGCATGATACCAAAAGAATCACAAGAAAAGTAAACTAAAGAATAATAGAACATCCGTGTATAGTGGTGCAACTATGGATAAGAGGTGGAGTGTTTTGCTCAACAAAAGTAATAAAGAACCTCAATTCTCTGCCTTGATCTGTTGGGTTTTTTTTCTTACTAGATATGACTATTTGCAAAAGCATTTACATCTTATTATGGTCAAGGATTCAGCTAGTTACTCTGTACACCACCAGAGGGATATGGTTAAGAACCATCTCAGGCATTGCCCTATTAATTTTAATTATTTTTATGCTTCGTATTAGGCTTGTTAATGATGACAGAGGTACCGAAGAGGGGAGTAGCATAAAATTTTTTAAGTTATATCTGTTTTTATCATAAATGTTGATATATATAATATTACTAAATATTTTCTTATTTTAAAGTATTTTTTTTTATTTTGACATTTCCATTAACGATTTAATTTTTAAAAACCTTTTTTATATATTGTATAATATATTTGGGAAATAAATTATGGTAAAATGAACTGTCGTATGTTGTATTAAGAGTTTTAAAAAATTGTAATCTTTAATTCCCCAAACAGTATTTTAACAATTTCTGATTATTTTTTCAGTAAACTGCCAGGGCTATTGAAACTGTAAAATATTAAGGATATAATTGAAAATAGAAGAAAAATCATCATGAAAACGAAATTTGAGCAAGAAAACATGCCTTACTTGTTGTGCAGCAGGAGATTCCATAACTCGATAGAAGGTGTCTTGGTTGAGATGCGTGGACATCCACCTGTCGGCTCGCTTCTGTACGTAGCTCCTGAGCACCCAGGTGGTGAACATTTTTTCCTCCCCCTCGCATGTATTACATTCTCCTATAAGAAAACCGAAGAAGTTAGAAAGGTTGTTTCAAAATTCTTCCTCTATGCGAAAGAGAGGAACTACTCAAGTTTAGTTTGAATTATGTGAAACGTCAAAGAAATTAACCTATAAAAATTATTATATAATACTCCAAGAAATATAGCGGTCATTAAAAAAGCAAAGTATTAGATATTCATGGAGAATGGGAAAAAAAGAAAAATCTACACAGTAATGATTCCTACTTACATCAAAGTTAATTTGAATGTTTCATAAGACATTCAAATTGTTTAACAATTATATTAGCATCAAAGAGATATTTAAGCAATTATTAAGACGAAGCAATGATTGCAATAGAAAAAAGTTGCTGTAGTTTCACTGCAATTATTTTTTACGAGCTGGTATGCTACTTATTCGAAACATATTTACTGTTTCATAAACTGTTGCAAACATTCCATGGAAGTTTAATTTAATCTCTTCTTTAAATGGCTCTAATTTCAGAATTTCAATGTATGGTCGTACACAAAAATACTGATGCTATTGTATTAACAATACTAGCAAGTACTAGAATCATTGATAAAAATGAAGTCATAAAAGCGAAGGGAGTTTACTGATTATGTTCATAGTAAATCGCTTAAAGATGATTACCTTGGCATCCAAAATAATTATAAGATACGTTCATAAGCAAAACAAATGAAGAGCATCATGAAGAGGCCCAAATGTTTCTGTCTCCTTCTAATTATGACCTGTTTGTGAAAAACAAAATACGCAGCTTCATCAAGCACTCAAATACCATGAGATGTTCTTACTTACATATTCTTGAACCTGTTGATTTACTAGTGACTAGTAAATAGTTGTTTTTGCCCAGCAATTCTCATGAATTTATATCTTCAGCCTGCGGTCACGGTTTGTCTAATTTCAAAACTTCGAACTGAATGAGCGAATATTTCAACAAACGCAAGAAATCACGATTTTAGAAAAATATGGCTGAACACTAATCAATATAACGTTTCACTTTAGCGAACCTCTTTATATCTAGTTTAAAGAACTTTTTCTGATTTAGTTTAAGGTTATTGGAAATTTCATTTTAGATTTTAAGATCTACGCCTATAGGATCTTAAGTTCTGAAGGCTAATCAGATGAAACCGCTTACATGAGTCTTGAACATCGACTAAAGTCAACTTGGAGAAAACTGATTATAAGTTAAAGAAAATGTCAACATTGGACATTTTCTGTTCTTAGAATCTTTTATTAATCTTGATGGTGGATTCTTGGAATAATCGTCGGTGGAAAAATTTGAAATGAGCATTAGAGGAGGTAACACTGCTGAGGTATATTCATAAGTTCCTTAGCTATTAGTCAATTGTCATGCTAAATAAACCATGTTATGAGATGCTCTTGAGCGATGAGGAAGACCATGAATAAATTGAGTTTCTTCATGGGGATTCTGTTAGCAAGAATTCTTTTCTTCCACGAGGTGAGCCTTATTGCTTAGAGACAAGCCAGGCGGTAAGAACTAATCATCTGACCTTCATCTTCATAGATGAGTTATTGTAGGTAGAAAAATAAAATGAAGTATTTTGAAGTAGAAGGAAATTGAGTCGCGCTCAACATGAAGAGAATCGTATTCCAATTCCAATTCTGTAGATTCTTTCTCACCTTAAAACGAAGTTCAACAATATAACTTCCGGTTACTCCATTCTCCCATTCAGCTTGTCATTATTCTAAGAATCTTATGGATTTGTTGGCGGTTTTCTTATGGCGAAGGTGATTGATTAACTTAAGGATACTTCCTCCTTAGCTAGCTTGTCTGCTTCCTCTTCCCATCAATTCCGTGAAATGACTTGACTCATTCATTATAATTGTTATTAATAGAAATTAGCAGTTTCTGAATGCAGTGGATTGAAGGACTGTTGTTGGAATCATTCTTGATTGACTAGATGACTGCCTGTCTATCTGATCAGATGAGAGAAAAGAGTTATTATCCCACAGCAGAAGAAGTGATTCGGGATGGTTTATCAGATTGCTTTTTGCATTTTGGCTTATCATTAAGAACTTTTTTTAATATCAGCAATAATAATTTGAACTTAAAAACTCAATATGATAAGTCATAGGTACCTTCGTTTTTCTTCAGAGAGATTATGCGGGACTGACTTACTACTTTACCAGAAAGCTGTGATTATTTTTGTATGACCAACCACGGATAACGCAGAGCATATGACACCTCCCCTCGCTTGTTTGACTCCGATTACGAATAATTATGGGAGTTGAATCATGTTCCTGATAATCACCGGAGAAGATTTTTTTATATTTTTTCGTATTACTGCACTTGAATTTAAAAAAATCTAAATTCTGTGGCATGACAGCCAAAGCCTAGAGAGCCCATATCTGTTTTCCTGACAATGGGCTCTGGAATGCGAATCAAATGTCCTCATTTGGTGTGGTCAGCCAAATGCAAAACCCCGAATGCTTAGTTCCCAACCATTCTTGGTACCCGTTTTATCCACCCACTGAAGAGATGAAAGGCTGAGCAGACCTTTTTTCACCCTAAGGTTACAAACTATGAATTGGGAGTGTGAAACACTACTATTATGTAATTGGGATTGTATTACTATACTTATGACATTCAAAAAATGAACAATGCTGGATATGCCCTTTTTCGGATATTTATTAACCATTTTGCTAAATAAGATATGCTAAAATAAAAGAAATTAACTTCTTTTTGCTTATTTTTTTAATTTTTAATTTTGTGGGAGAGTTCAAAAATAAATTTTTAATTCCATAAGTTATAATTTGTATTCAGCAAACTATCCTAATCTAAACAAAGTAATAAAATAGTTGGGTATATATATATATATATATATATATATATATATATATATATATATATATAATATGCAATTATTAAATGACTTACCCACCCAGGTCGTCAATGATTTTCCTCGGTTGAAGAGAACGGTAAACGACACCAACGCTCCTCCGTCAACAGTGTGGAAAGTTCCTGCAAATTCAAAAGTTTATTAGCATTCAACTTTGAATTCGTTAAGAATAGAATGAAATGATTCTTAGGTCGTAACAAAAACGTAAATCAAATTTGAAGACTATTAGTCATATTTTAAATTCGAGAGTCTGAAAACTAACTTAAATACTTATCGGTTATTTGGAACGGTACTTTCAATAAGGAAACAAAATTGTTTTTAAGCTTTACTATATAATCAAAATTTTTTTATTCAACTTGATGCTATAAAACTTAGATAAAACTGGAAGAATACGAAATTCATTTCTAAGAAAGTTATTGTGTAATCAGTCAAGTTTTAATTTTTTGTTTATGTGACAATAAGATATTATACAACATGCCATGTTCCAGAAGAGATACCACAATCTATTTAATATTGTGTAGAGCCTATTGTGTGAGCACTAAAAATTGCCACGACAAAACGTTACAGCGATTCGACTAATGTCTGACAGTATCCTTGATGTAATTCACTCCATGACTCCGATAAGGCAACTCCCAAATCCATAGATACAAGAGTTAGTGAAAATATTTTTTAAAGGCATATTAAAAAGGTTCCTCGATTTATTAAGTAATGTCTATGTCTAGAGACATTGTTAAATTAATTAGAGACGAAGGCATGTGCCTAAAACTGGGTAAGTGATTATGAAACCACTAAGAAGTGGTTCCCGACGTATAGAACATCATAGTACCCATTATTCCTCCTTGAATTGTCTAAGTTTGCACAATGAACATGAATATATTTAGTTCATGAGATAGAAAATTTACAGATCTATCACCAGTCAGATTCATCTTTAGATATATCAGAGATACCATATTATGCTAGTTTCACTTACTTTAAAATCACAAAGGTCCACCATTTTGAACCATGCCCTGTAGACATGTAGAGTCCACAGACGCATAAAGGAAATCTTTACATGTCCAGTCAATTGATATTGTTTAACAAGAAATTCGTGACAATAGATAGCGTATTTCCAGAGATAGTTCATCGGTAGTGTTAGCCAGGGATTATGCTTTATGCAATGCAATCAAAATGGTTAGCTTAGAAACTTTCAATTCTAAAACTTTATAACAACGATAGTTCACAGAACAATTCTCATGCTGTAACTTATTGATGTTCCATCATTGATTGAGCTATTCCACAAAGTACTACACTTCTATCGTGTTTAACAATTCTCATCAATCGTTGATGATCTCGTTGCTTCAAGATCTTTCCTCAGTTTTCCTGCTGTATGAGACTTTAGGTTATCGAGATTTTATGGGATAGTGGAAATTCATAATATACTCTTAAGATTACCATATACGAAGATATAAGTTTCATTAATACTGCGAAGATGCTATGTCTTTCTTAAAAACGACACATGCGTATTTGTGGAAATAATTCATATATTCAGTTATGTGAATGAAATCATATATAATTATGAATAGAAGTGAATGAATAACTTGCGTGTTGATTTTTGGCCAAAAAAATATCATCCACGCTTACCTGTGATAGGAGTTGAGACAACAGCAGCATTGAACTTGCTCTCGACGGCTGTGCTGTATTCTCCTGTAATCTGGTTGCCGGGCCTGTGCACGAGGGTCATGTTGGACCCCAGCTGATTGCGCCATAATCCAGACAAGTTCCCGCAGTCCAATCCTTCGTTATGACAAGAAAAATAAACGCATTTTCATTATACACTGTACTGAAATCATGCAATGGTTATACAGCATTGAAGGAAAGCAATAGACACATAATATAAAATTAATTAGTTTTTACTAATAACTCGATAATATTGAAGGAAAGAATAGCTTTACAAAACCAAAGGATAAGCATTGTTATACAAAATTAAAGGAAATCAATAGTTATACAAAATTAAGGAGAAACGCTTCTTATACAAAATGATAAAAAGAACAATTAATATACAAAATTGAAAAAAAATTATGTATAAAATTATAGGAAGACCGTATTTACACAATATTACAATACGTGATTTTGTAATATTGTTTTAATATGGAAAAGCGATTTATCTAATATTGAAAGACAGCAATAGTTATAAAATAATGAAAGGGAAAAAACAGCTTTGCCTTATTAAAGGGAAGCAATAGTTGTTATAATATCTGAAAGAAAGGCATGAGCGTTTGCATAAGCACCTCACTCGAAAAAAGAGCACGAAAGAGTTTAAAATTGCAAATAAATGTTCTATTAATGGATTAAAAATTAAAGTATGGGTGAATTAAGAACAGGGGAAATCAATAATGTTCAACCTGAAAATCAAATTATAAACTTAATAATAAAAACCATTCATAGTTACTTATAGTTATTCAGCAATACGAGCCATTGTAGGTACATATATGTGTGATTATGCGACATCGTATTGCCACTGGATATCTAAATGATTTAATCACCTAGGTTACATAGTCATAGGCAACAATACCACTGTGTGATAGTCATAAATTTTAGGGGGTGAAAACAGCTCCTTATAATAACAGATGAAAATCAACAATGAATTATCAGTTATATTAATTTATAGGGGAATATAAATTATAATGAAGTATCAAAATTATTATTATCCTAACTTTAATTTATTGTGATTAATTCTCAAAAATAGTTTATAAATTAAAAATTTTGAAAATGCAGTTACTTTAAAGAAAGAAATTTGATTTACCTATAATTATTATAAATAATATCACAACAAATGCTATTTTGAATTAAATGAGAATACAGAAAATTTTACACTTTTTAACAAAAAGGATAATAGTAAATGTTATATTATGTGAAAGCTTGAGAACCTGATGCTTTATTTTTTGATTTCTGCTCTAAATTAGAAACTAAAAATTTGATCATCCCATTTTTCTTCGCGCTGTTCAATCTCTTTTATCTCAGGACATAATTTAAGCCTCTTTGAATTCTGATATTATTTAAAATACTTCCTACCTCAGACTTTCTACACTTTTGCTATAAATCTTCTCCCAATGTACGCCTTCATTTATTTAAAATTAAATTGTAATGATGATGATGTAAAAAAATAATCATAGTCCCACAATTTTTGGTTCCTCTATTGCAGGTTATTAATGATCGTTCTGGCGGAAATTTTCGACGCCTTACGATGGGCTATGTTAAAGTATATGAAAACAGTTGAAGGCTGTGTTAAACTATTTGAATATTCATCTCATTTGTGCTCACCGTGAAAATTTCTCTTAAAATATGGATTTTAAATAAAAATAGAGATTTTTCTTAGGAATATTTTCCAATGAATCTGAAATCTTCGTAGAAAAACTCGTTGCCTCAAGTGATAACTGGGAAATTCACAGTCGAAAAAAAAAAATCTGATGAATAAACAAATAGAAACTAGGCTAGACATGATACAGCAATAATGACTCCCTACTTTAAGAGAGAACAAATGATGAAATACTTTAAACCATTTATAATACGAGTAAATAAAAAAATTCTACCTCAAAAATTAAAAAAAAAAAAATCTTTGTTAAATCAGTTGTGGCGACATCTATCGAGAGAATGATATAATATTTCGTTAACCCATATTTTATTGCTTTAAAGCAAAATAATTTTTAGACATGAGTTAGAAACTTGAGAATTGCTTACTAAATCAAGCTATTGGAGAGTTATTTTATATCAAAGAATAATTAATGTGAATGTATTTTGAAATTACAAATTATTATGATAATTCATTTGTTGTTATAATTATATTGCTATTGATTTTTATTATTTTAAAAAATGATGGCAATCAATAGAACAGATTAAACTGAATACATTGCAATTATCATTCACAAGTATACATTAACAGAAAGCATTTTATTAGCAATAAGCAGAAATAAGAAATATGACACTAAGCGAAATTCAAAAATATTTTCTTTCTGATCTTTTTGTCTTTTCTTTTTCTTAAAGAAAAAGAAAACATTATGAGGTAGGAAACCAGTCAATTGAAGATGTAACTAAAAAATTCGCCTCGTGTACATATTATAAAATATTTTACTAAAATGATACATAAGTTAATTAATCAAAATTAGGTATGTGAGTTCAACTGAGTATAATTTATAGTACTCTAGTGAACGAATTTTGCATTTTTGTAAAGTTCTTTTTTTTATAATACAATTCGTTTTTAATAAAATGTAAATGTTATTTAAAGCATCTAATCATTGAAATGGTAATTTTTATCGATGAAAATACATTTTTAAAGCTGATTCATTGAGTTCATTTTATTGCTACAAGTATTCCCTTCAAATGAATCCGTTAGTGCTTATTCTCTTTCAAGGCCTTTTAAAATTTTGTTAATTTCTTTTTCAATTTGATTGTGATTCACTAGGAGACAATTAGGAATGAGAATGCCGTCTAATGAACAGATAACATTTTGTATGTTGCTCTGTTTAAGTGATCTCCATTATCTCCTGATTTTCAGTTGTTTACCTTATTATGTGATTTTTTGCTACATGATGCGTGAAAGACAATTGCACTCTCAAGTATTCATCACACGGAAAAATATTTGTAACAAAGCATAACAGATAGTGTCAGCCGAAGGCCTCTTAAGCCAATCGAACATCCGCAGCATCTTGGCTTTTGGAAGAAATTTTGTTAGATAATGGTCTATTTAATGTAACATAAAAGAAAAATTAAAAATATTCAGAAACAACTATGTTATAAATGTATATGCAGAAACTCAACACCCATTAAAAGACAATGTCTTCCATTAGACTCTAAAATATACATTACACGGCATAAATATTTGTGACAAGGCATGACAATAATCCAGTATGAGTTTTGTAAGCCAATCCAGGATCCATAGCATCTTGGCTTACAGAAGGAGATTTCATAGATAGGGGTCAATTTTCATGTCACAAGTAAGAAATTAAAAATATTATGAAACAACCACCCGATAAATGTGTATGTAGAAACTCAACATCTGTCTTAACAGTGGCTGGAGTTTTACTCAAGACTTTCTTATCGAAACAAAATCCTGGGTAGGATTTCTGGAACACTTATGTGCAATTTCTATTCAGAAATTGTGCCTGGTACTCAACTCCGAAGAGTGCTGTGCTATCACTAAGCCATGGATGATGTACTAGTGTATTTTGACCCATTTCGAAGTTACACATTATGACATTTGCATTTAAGGTGAATTTAAATATATAATACAATGCGCTTAATACTCTGAGATCGTCCTATTTTAACCATAACAATTTTTATCATACCAAGAAAAAGTTTTATAATAATCTTCAAAGCGTAATTTTTTTTATTTAATAAATATATTGTAATAAGACATTTTTTCTAAAAAACAAACTTGTATACTTTGACACTTATAAGTCACAAATATGGGAATCAATATAAGTACTAGAAGGAGAGCAATACTACTTTCATGAGCAAGATACTGAATAATTTAGAACAATCCCTTAATAATATGCTGGAGAAAAATAAATTCATTATTTTTATGTGAACTTCTAGACTTCATTTAATATGGTTCGGATTAAATTTGTGGTCGATCTCTAGCTCTCATGTGATAGTGCGACTGATCAACATCGATCATTTCAGTAATTTTATCGATATTTTCAACGATAGATCCATCTACGAAGTGCATTTTCAATATCAAATATACTTAAACTGAATCAACTAAACCAATATTTCCCTCAATTCACTATTATAAAATCGGAACCATAAACGCCATCCACAGTTTCAGCCTCCTGATTTGTATTTTCATCTTTAACAAAGGAAATTCGTAAAATGAACCAAATTTTCTATTTGTTAACTTTTATTTTTAACACCCTATAACTCACAACTGAATGGACAAAACAGAAAAATACAAAATGTCACCTTTCCAATAAACATAAATCTGGAATTGCTTGACCGATATTTTAAGATATCGATCACAATAACCATCTATTGCGAAAAATGGATTTCTTTTTCCTCAAACTAATATATAATGTATTATTTCAGTGATAGGAATTCCTCAGCTTGTAGAAATTAAATCCAATAATGTAAATAACCATTATAATTTTATTATAACTAATAATAGTAACTAGTAATAGAGAGATGAAAGGCAAGTCAATACATACCCAGGACAGAAACACAGGAGGCGATGAAAACCAGCACGGTGTACATTTTGCTTCGAAATGAGAGGACGCCGACGGATGCGGAAGGTTCAGGGTTCAGAGGTCGTGGCCTTCCGCAAACGATAAGGACTCTTCATTGCTGACATACGCGGGTGATTGGATTTTGCACATTCCCGTGCGAATCTTCCTTCGGAAAAATAAAAAATGTATACATTTATGTAACGAATGGAATGATATTTCCAATGTAAACACTAACAAACGTTTTTGTTGAAATGAGCTCAACAGCTTTCAAGTATTCCTCCGCCAGTTTAAATCTGTTCTTAAGATCTTGTTATTGATTAGATAAATATGATTTCTATTGAAATTTTAAAACGAGGTGATTTCTGTTTTATTAAAAACAACATTTGGTCAAAATATAAACCTGTAATTTACAAAAAAATAAAAAAAATAAAAACTTTCGATTCAGATAGCAAATATTGATGAACGTTACCTTTAGTTGAGGTTCAGATAATTTATGTTTCAGTGAAAAAGTTATCAATAATAGTCTATCTTAGCATGTGGGCTATCTTATTCAGATTGGAAGTTTTTCTACAAGCCCTTTCGTAGTGAACATAATTCAGTAAAGATGCTGCTGCTATTTAAACCTAAATTAAATAAAAACATCCAGAATACAAGAAAAGGTATAAGAAAAGGCTTAATTTCAATTAAAAACAGAAAAATTAATGGAAAAAGGTAAAAAATAAAATCTTGTTCCATATCATCAAGGAAATTTAGAGCAACTAAAAGGCGTTTATTTATGCAAATATTTTAAGGAGTAAAAATATATAATTAGGTTTTCTCAACCTAACGAATTAATAAAAATGAAATTGAAAAATGTAAATTTTAATATTTGATTTCAATTTATTAATTCCTATAACTCTCACTGACATTGCAAATAATATTGAGAAACAGTCATTTATTGCCATAAAAATAAAAATAGTTATACTGAAAAAAAAAAGGTAATGAAACATTTAAATAAGTGTTTCATTCCCTTTTTCAATTCAATAAATAAATACATTTCCAGATGGAACACTGCTTAGTAATTGGTTGGCAATAATGGCTTGAAATGAAACATTTTTATTGATCAGAAATTCTTTTGCCCTAGTATTTGACAATAATATTTTAATGGTTACTCCTTAGAAATCATTTTCAACAACTAGTTTCTACACTATCGTAAAAAGCTAATATATATTTGAAAAAATGCTAAATACGAGGGAAAAGTGAAACAATAATATTATATATGTGTGCGTCTTAAAATAACAAACATAGAAGGAAAGAAATTCTCTACATCATTATGATACTAACGCCATTTATTCAAAGCCTTACCGAAACATTAATCCGCAAAAATTGTGAAGGGGCTCAATTCTATTTTTCATCGTTGGGGCAATTGTCTAACAAGATCCTTTTACAATTACACTGTAAAAAATACTCATTTTTAAATTTTTTTTTCTAAATAATATATTTTCTATGACGAATAAGTATAAGTAGCATAGAATTCAATCGGATGTCGATTATTCTAAACATAAAAGTTTCTGCAAATTTTATAATAACTGGTATTAATATCATTTTGATTTAGAAAAATCTACTTTAATGACTACTTTAATGATTAACAATAATCATTTTAATATAGTTATTTTCATATATTAGATTATTTTAAACCAATGTTTAGTAGCTTTAGTCAGTAGAAACTTTTATAAACTGCTTATTCTAATGGCTGTGGCAGCCTGGTAAAGAAGCATATTGTTCATTGTTTGCAAGATTGAGGGTTTAATATCTGAACCAGTTAGAAACCAACTCGGTGGGAGGAACTAGGGACGTTAAAAGTCCGGAAGGACTTAACATCGCTCTGCAGCATAACTTATCGTAGAGATTATTAATGCAGATATGTTCGTTTATATACGTTTTATATGTATATAAACGAACACACACACATATATAATAGGATATATTTTTCAATTTCTTATTTGATTTCTTTCTATAACGCCTGAGAACTTGATTTATATGAATTAAGTTCTCAGATATGAAGGGCTAAGATCAGATCTCAGTATAAGTTCAATAATGAAGGGACACGTGCAGGCATTCTAGAAATTGTAGGATCAATAGTCGGAGGCACATGAATATAAGACATTTGATGAGAAAGAACTGTGGTACCGAATTCGACTTCTATCCTCTTTGTACGTTAGAACAAAGAAGAGTTAAATTCCGACATAAACTCCATTACCTAAAATTTCTTTCGAGGATTTTTTGAATATAGACTCACGTGTGATATGTATGGTAAGATGATGAAATAAGGAATGAGAACGAAAAAGAGCTTTCAGTTATTGAAAGATCTTTTTTTTGCAAGCAATTTTTAGGCTAAGAAAATTATGTATCGTAAAGACTGCTTGCAAAAGCAGCAGCTGATGGATAACAGGTTTGAAGTACTTCTTTGAGGAAAAAACAGCAAAATGCTTTTATAAAATGAAAAAAAAAAAAAAAAAAAATGGAAAAATATATTTTAAAAAATGTAATTTTTAAATTGAAAAAAGATTGATGATTGTTTCGCCTAATATTTACGAATTAAATGAACGTAAATACTGTTTTTAAGCAGGAATCTCATTTTGCATGTGTTTCTTATAGTAATTAAAATAATTTTTTCAAATATGATATTTTATTCATAAAAAAGTACTTTGGTAAGAAATCAGATCTTTAAAATCTAATACATTATTTTTTTATTTTACGAACTTTCTATTTGATGAAAGTTTTACCGGTTCCTAACGTGTTCTGAAAAACGAGCGTCTACTGCATTTCAGTTGTAGTTCTTATCAACTAACGCCGGTTAAAGATGAGGAGGTAGTTGGTTGTATTGTACATTTTTGATTGGTCGACAGGTAACACGAAATATATCTCAATAACTTAACATGAGTTTTATTTTAAGCAAAATTAAAGAAACGTCCCTATTTGTTACGGCTTAAGCCAGCATTTTTAAGCGATGAATTGAATGAAGTCCGAATGTAACTTTGCAGAGAATGCATCTTTCTATTTGAATCAGAGTGTTTGTAGTGTCGCAGGTGGATCTCTTGTCAGTTTTATGGTCTATTAAAGCAAAGATGCGCAGAGATAAGTCAATCGTTAATGGATCGGTGAATTGATTCTTCAGATGCTACATTACTTTCAATAAATCACACGGATGATTATCTCCAAAAAAGATAAATAAATAAAACAATAAAAACCTCGTGCCATTTTAATGAAGGCATAAAAGTTACAAAACACTACACTCTTTTTAAAGCTTTGCTCTATGATTGCAGAGTTTATTTCCGATTTGAATCAGAGTTGTTCATGGAGTAAATAAAAAGGGGAAAAATTTTATTCATTTGAAAATTTAAGCACATTAATATTATTATTAATTTATGAATAAAATATTAGGTTGGGGTAAAAGAAATCCATTATTTTTACATGAAATTCAAGGCTTTATTTATCTGTTTTTGACATTGCGCAAATGATTTCAAAGTGCTTTGTGGTTGATTTTTAGTTTCTGGACTGCTAACAAGCTGGTCAGCCTGGGTAATTTTTGTGATTTTATTGAAATTTTCGACAAGGGGCTTATCTGTGAGAGGTGAATATTTAAAGACAAATATACTTGAATGGAATCGATGGAACCAAAATGACACGTAATTAATTGGTTGTTACAATATAGGTACTATAGACATCATTCCCTATTTTCATATTTTTTTATTCCTATTTTTTGTGAAAGAAAAACAGTGATGTATCATATTTTCTCTTTGTTGACTTCCATTTTTAACATCCTGCAGCTTATAACTGAATAGACCAAATAAAAAGCAAAATATTTTTTTAATGTGAAATGTGATCTTTCAAACGAGCATAAATCTGCAATTGTATGATCGATACTAACCGAGATAACTGAACACTACAATAAAAAATAATGACTGAAAAATAATGGATTTCTTTTTACCTAATCTAATATTTACTCCCTTGTCAATCTTAATTGGCATATATTTTCAAATGAAACATGGACAGCAAGGCATAGAAATCCCTTCCTGCAATATGAAATAGAAAGTCCAATACTTGGTGCAACCAAAGACCGTTGTCCAGAGATAGCCAATCTGCAGTTTTAATATTCTGCAGGGGGAATATCTCACCGATTATATAATGTGAGGAAGAAAGAACCAGAGGTGGCATACATCTCATTTCTTGACAGGATTACAAATTATAGAGATTTAAATTGGCAATTAATCTGACCAGAATGATTAATAATGATCGTTGCTGAAAGAAAATCGGGACCATGGGCACAATCTATATTTTATGATAAAATTCATGAAATATAGATTTCGAGGTAGATTGCTACTGAAAACGACACACATACATTGTGTTGAAAAAGACTTCTTAATGGTTATCTTAAAGTGGTTAAGGATTTGAAAACGGTTGCCCAAACCAGAGATTCTGGCAAAGATTTGTGATGAAAGCCACACCAAACTGGCAACCGAATTGTTAGCACCCATGTCTGCGATTCAACAGTTCATGAGTTAAAATTTCATCGTCAGCTAGGATGTTAATAGTGGTTCGAGATCCACTTTAAATTGTAGGTTCCGGTTTAATTAGTCCTCACGTGAAAAAAAATGACCATTAAACGTCAATGAATAATTATTGACATTGACCATAAAGCAAATATGAAGGTAAAGGCTATAGAAACAATGAAAGAGAAACAGATTTTCTACAGTATTTTTATATTTTTGTAAAGAAAATAGCATAAAGAAATTGATAAACTGAATTTAGGAAATAACAGAATTAAAAAGAGAAGAGAGAGAGTGTAAATCTTCAAGTTCAAAAGTCTTTTCTTTCCCTTTCACAGATGTAAGCAAGTTTTGAAATAAAAAATAAATACCAAACTTAATAATTGCACGCGTATATATGATAGAGATAAAAGGTTTTATTTTTTATACTATCTCTTTAATCTAGATTCCTATTTCTGTTAGTAAAATTTTCTATAGTTAAAGGGGTCGTAGTAACATTAAAAAAATGCTTTAAATGGATACTTAGTTGTAACACTTTCATTTTTTTATATTTTTCTTATAATTTATTAAAGCTGAATAAAACTATACACTAAAAACAATTAATTTGCTTATTCTGATGGATAATTAAAAAAAAATGAATAACGTTACATTTTTAGTTTTAAATTAGTTGGTTGATTGGGTTTTGTGGCAGAAAGTCCAAAAATGGACATTCTGAGCCAAGGCTAAGATTTTGTATGAATATTTTTCCAAACCCAAGCAACATTAAAATTTAAAAAAAAAAAAAAAAAAATTGTATATAATCTCATTAAAATCTAGCTATACTTAAAAATAAAAAATAACAATTAATCCCCGTTTTTAAAGTATAAGTTAAATGAAATTTAAAAAACCTATTGCAATCAAAAAGGCAAAAAGGTCTCTATGGAGTGGTTCCACCAAAAAATCAAACAATGTTAAAATAATAGTTTTAAAAAATAGTAAATATTGGTTGATAAAATCATGGTATGAAATTAAGATATATTGAGTAAGGTTCGTCACACGTTTCACAAAAAGGTTTTAATTCACTCAAAAACAAATGTCTCTGAAACGTGTGTGTCCGATAGGATGAATCAAACGGAAATCAGAAATTTGTAACTATAAAATTGATAATGAGGTGAGTGATGGCGAAATTGCATGTAGTTTGTTGCTAATCTCCATGTTCCATGATTCCAGCCACAGAGAATAAATTAATGCATTTATACCTTTTCTCTTTAAATGTTATTATCATAACATAATATGTTTTCCCATCCAATATGAAATTCTATTTTGAAATGAAACAACAAAATTTCAAAAATAGGACAATAAGCTGTAAAAAATAAGAAACTAGTTCTATTCATAAATAAAATACGAAATTTAATTCAACTAAGTATATATACATCACTGGCATACATAAAAAATGTTTCCACACAAGGAATTAAAAACATACCGGATACAAATATTGATTCTTTTACATTTTAATTTGTGTAAAGTCCCGTTAATTTTAATGAAAACTTTGAACTTTAGCCCGGTTAAATATTTCAATCAAACATAAACCAGTTTTTTAGCACTATATAAAAAAAAAGCGTACTGAATTTTTAAGGAAAGTTCAGAACTAAATTTTCTTTTTTATGATTAAGTTTTTCATCATTTTATTATTTTTTCTTATAAAAACTACACTTTCTATTTAAATTCAGAAATCTAACAAAAAATTATATTTGAAAATTTCTTCTTTCCGAAAATAAAGTTTTGAATATACAACTGATAGTTACTAATTCATATATCTCCATGCATACAAATAAAACAGTCAGCATTTATTCTTGTTTTGAATTGTTAATTTAAATTTTACTCTATAATTCCAAATGCGTCAAAATATTTTTTTATAATTTATAACGGATAAAATTTTCCCACAATTTGTTGGCGATCCAACTACGTATTTTATATCGAAATCAAATGTAATATTTTGCTTAGATAAAATAATTATATTTTTTAAGAGTATTAAAATCATCATCATCGTAGGGTTACAATCTTTGTCAAGCCTTGACCACTTTTCAAATCGTTGAACTTTCTTTTCTGTTGACCGCCTTTTTTTTTTTTTAATCAACTATTCCAAACATTTTCACTTTCATCCACTTTTCTTTTCACTGACTTCTTAGTTTTTTTCTATAGCCCTTGACCTCCTTTGTCCCCAACCAAAAATATTTTTTGCGCAGTTCTTTTCTCATCCGTTAAGAGTTGAGAGAAATTTAGTAACAATGGATTCTCTTTCTTTCATTTGTGGTTGTAACAATGTCTAATGTTTTATATTCATTGTGTAATAATTTTTTGTTCAAATTCTCTAATGACCATTTTCCTCGATTGATACGAAAAATTTCTGTAGTATTTTATATTCTTAAGGCTCACTTTTCAAGATCATATCTTAGAATTAGATAAAGTAAATGATCAAGCTATTACGTTATAAATAAAAATTTTAAATTGAATGTCTCCATAGTTAGATTTCAATAATTTCTACAGGTTTTAATAACACATTGTTATTCAGCAATTCTTACTCTAATTTCTAGCTTTTAACTTTATTATTTTCAGTAATAAATGATCCCATATGCTTAAATACCTCTCAACTTTTTTATAGCAATTTCCTTCACATTTAAGATATTTAATCAGTCATCTTTTATCATTATACCAATATATATATTTATCATTATATCATTATGAAATATTTTATGATTTTCGTTTATATTAGTTAGAAAAATATAAATCTATTATTTTTTCGATCGATGACTGTAGTGTTCTTATATCTCATTCAGTAACGATCATGCAGTTTCAGATTTGTGCTCGTAGGAAAGATCACATTTTATACAAAAAAATATTTTGCTGTTTCTTTATTTGGTCTACTTAGTTATAAGATACAGGGTATAGAAGTCAACCAAGAGAAAATATGCAGTACATTCGTATTTTTTCTTTGATACAGGAGAAAATAACATGTCAGGCAGTTGAAAATCGGGAATAGTGTTTATGATCCCGACACTGTAACAATTAATTGCATATAATTTTGGTTTCATCGATTCCATTCAGGTATATTTTTTTGTTAAAGATGCACCTCGCACAGATAGGCCCATTGCTGAAAAATCGAGAAAATCACAAAAATGTCCGAAGTTGATCAGCATGTTAGATGTCCAGAAGTTAAGTATCAGCCTTAAAACAATTTGAAAACATTTTTAAGAAGCTAATCAAAAACATGAAAATAAAACCTCGGACATAAAAATCATGAATTTCTTTCCCAACCTAATATTTCTTTTGACATATACGTTGATATTCACAAAATGTAACACACAAAATTCAAATAAATTTTGAAAGTTTAAATCGTAGTAATATATATGTGCTTGTTTCAACTTTATTTTAATATTTAAGTTTTATTGAATTTAAAAACTTCTATTTAGATTATTTAAATTTTTAAATCTTTCATGTGCACAACTTTTTTTTTCATTTGATTTCAATGAGTTTGGTTTTTACTTTACAATTGATTTTTTGCTCGTAGAAACTTACGATTGGCATCTTCAATTCAATAATGAATGCTACGGTATTCCCACCTGAGCTGAAAATCGAACATATAAGCTGCTGAATTGAAAACCTGAAGACTAATGAGTCATCTGGCAGCTAACTTACTATATTTTTTGATAGAGAATCTTTGAAAATAACGCATTTAGCTTTGGCAAGTTTTGTAATTGTTACAAGTGAGTGCTGTCTCTCTTAAATATATATTGTTTTATCTTTATACATATATATATATTATTAAAGAGAGAGAGTACATTTGAGGAGAAAGGTATCATCCTAATATAGCATGTTGGATACCTGATTCAATCAAATATCCTATTGTTGAATGAAATTATGCATATTGAAAGGTCTACAGCAGTGATTGTCACCCGCTGTGCCTCGGCACTTTTGTGTGCCGCTTATTTCTTAAAGTGTGTCGTCTAAACTTTAGAAATGTCTACAGTAAAAATTATAATGATTTTTATTAGGAGTAAAGTTTGCTTAAACCAAAGAAAAGTACACTGTAAGAGAAAACTTGTTTTTAAATTACCAAATTTTTTTAAGTTAAAAATTATTTTTGTCTGCGATAATTATGATCTTTTTGTAAAGTGAAATATTTATCCTACGTGAAGAAATTTCAAGACTTCAATATACAATTTACTGTATCTTATTTGTGTGAATTTGAATTTCAAGTATTAATCAATATAAAAACGAAAATAAGATCGAAACTGTTAAATATAGAAGAAGATGTGAAAGTAGCATTGTTATTTGTACGACACAATATGAATCGTTAAAGTATACCGTGACAAAACAAAGAAAAAAATGTTGAGAACCGATGGTCTATACGGTCAAGTGTTATTAATCTGTATAACAAGTAGTGTTGTTAGTGTGATTAAGAAATAAGGAGCGAAGAATTCCAACTTCGGAATCAACTTCATATCTTGACCATGGTTCAAAATGACGAAGTTGCTGGATATGACTAACCGTTTCAGTTGGTTGCAATACATAGCTAGAAAAGTTCTGCAGTCAGTTAACAATTATTAAAATTAATGGATGTTTCTATTATGTGACGGTAAGCTTATTAAAGTACCTTACAAAATTTATAAAATTCCTAAAATAATCAACTTAAAACAATAATTTTGTGTGGTTGTTTGATTTATCTTTGATTAACTTGAATCTATTTTATAGACGTGTGTCTGTGCAATGAAATAATAAATTTATCATGTTTTTGATACAAAGTTCAAAGAAAAACTCATATAACAAAGAGGATATTAAAATTCTCAGATTTGATTAGGATAAAAGTTTTTATTTGAGTTTAAAATATAAGACACATCTGTGCAAATTAAAATTCTCATATGTGGATTCTGTATAAATATACAAAAATATGACTCGCAAAACTAACATCTGTATGAATCATTAAAACATTTTATTTCACTTAGATCACATTATTTATTTATATACATATATATTCCTTGAATTTAATACATGTATTATGATGTCTGCTTGATGTACTTTTGGGTTGAATTTTCTCATAAAATGTCAATGTAGGCAGGTAAGTACGGTGATCACAATTTCGAAACTTATGCTCTCTAGTTGCTTATAGCTCACATTGAGGAAAGAAGACATTTTTACCAATTGATTCAATTCATGGGAAACTATTTATAGGTGGGTGAGTCTTCATGATTTAGAAGCAAGAACCAAGCAGAAAAACCCCTAGACTTGACCTAACACCTCAGAAATATCATTCACGATCTAATATATGGGGCCTCACTTGCCTTTATTGAACACGATACATCATCTGTTAAATCGGGAATCGAACTTACTATATTCCGATAACGATTCTCTAACTAGCAAGGTCATCGCATAAAAAGTTACGAGACAAATTTTTTAGCGTCAGTATTTTGCTGACTGCTTTTATCTATTCCGTTAGTTTAGAACAGTAAATATTTCACTTTGATATCAAACAACATGCTAAATCAGACAAGTTTGAAAGTGATGATATCTTCAGCGATTTTGAGTTATCATACTACTTTCAAGTTTTTCTAAATGTACTACAATGATACTTTCTTGCTTGCAATATAGTTTGAGCTACCAATTTTTGCCAACTACTGCAATGATAAGGACTTGTTTGTTTGCAGGTCGTTTATTTCTATTGGCTTATAAAAGCTTTTGAAAAATAGTTAACCATTTTGTAACTTTGTATTTAGATTAAGTGATAAATTTGAGCTGGCACCTTCCTTTATCATTGTCTTCATGATGCGCAAACTCAATGGAAAATATTTGTAACCATGACCTATTTTACATGCTTGAATCACTATTCATAAACACAGGGTATCTTTGGCTGAGTCAGGTATAGAGCCCATTACTTCCCAGTCACGAGAGCAACGTTTTCCCAATCAGTTTATAATGTCTCAAGGAGATCAGAACCTTTAATTTATTAAATCTTCTATGTGTAAGTATAAATTTTCAAACTTAATTTGCAAATTCGGCTTTTATTTATAATGATAATTCGTTGTTCAGCCCTTTTCAATCCAATATGCGAAAAATAGTGCAATTGTTTTTGGAATTTATCATTTTTTTTATATATGCTTTGAAGAACTTGTACTATGTTGACTCCTGAGATTCTTTATTCACTTTATACCAAAAATTGGTAGCGGAAAGATATTAAATCTCAGTGAAAATTTAACCTGCATAAGTTCGCTAAGATTCTTAGGAGAGTATTCGTATGGATCAGGGCATAGCTATCAACTGAGTCGTCAGTGTTCTGGCATTCACTAAGAAAACTCGTGGGTTCGTCTCTCTCTTCGGTCCTGAATATTTATAATGGTTTGTAATTTACTCAAAGCTTTGATTCTAAATACAATTAGAACTTGTGTTTAAAATGTGATGGAAAAAAATGACCAAAAAAAAAAATTAAATTTATAAGTCAGAATCGAACACACAACCTGTTAAACTGAAGCAGGAGCACTGACAAATCGAATTTCGTCTCTGTCGTTTCAGATGAATATGCAGCACGCATGTTTCAGTTGCATTATTTTTATTAAAATGCAAATGGAAAAATAAGTTCTAGTTCGATAATGTGATCTGCAGCTGTCATAAGAAAAGATACTGTCTTAATACTTCGTTTTAAGACATTATATATCAATTGACATTATATATCTGTGTTTTATCAAGTGATCTGGAAGCCAAATAATAGAGTTCAATCCACCTTTTCTTGAAATAGCTAAGGAAGCCAGTAAAAAGAAGATATTCAAATTGGACGGTTAAAAAGACTATACAAAATAAAAAGTGTGGAATATTTATAAAATATATATGTGTTATTCTATGAATAAAAGCCATACTTTTGTTCACATGTTCATTATATTTTAAATTAAACAGCAATGTGTCAGGCATTTTTATAGACACCCTATATATTAAGTTAGGGAAAAGAATTCCATTATTCGGTCGATGACTGTAGTGTTATATCTTTTTAAGTATTGATTATATAATTTCAGATTTATGCTCGTTGAAAAGATCCCATTTCACACTAAAAAGTATTTTGCTGCTTTTATTTAATTTATTAAGTTATAAGGTAAAGGGTGTTAAAAATGGAAGTCAACAAAGACAAAAAATGCAGTGCATTCACAAAAAAATACATGTTAGGCTGTTGAAAATCAGGAATGTTGTTTTTGGTTCCGATACTTTAACAGCAATTACGTTTAATTTTGGTTTCTTCAATTCCTTTAAGGAATATTTGATATTGAAGGTGTACCTCGTACAAATAGGCCCATAGTCGAATATATCGAGAAAATCAAATAATTTTCCGAAGTTGACAAGCATGTTAGCAATTCAGAAGCTAAATATCAGTTACAAAACAGAAGATAATCAAAAACATATAAATAAGCCTTGAAGTTCACGTAAAAACAAAGTATTTTCCCCCAAACTTAAATGATCATGATTCAGAAAAGAACGTTTATCTTCTCATAAAAGAATTCTCTTGAACAGAGAGAAAAGAATAACAGTTAGCGCGCGCGTATCATGTTTGATAAGATTTGGCGTTGACGATATCCTTCAGATCGCCGCTTGAGGTACGCGGTAGTTTTTGGTAACCCTGCAACTTTTTCCTAAATAAAAACCGATCTCCATTTTCAAAGGGAAAGTTCCGTGTCGAGAAGATGCGGCGCTCAGCGTTGATCCTCGCTCTCGTGTACGTCGCGTGTCCGGCGGCTTTGTGCGCTCAGGTGCCAAGCCGTTCGTGCAAGGCGCCCTCCTCCGAGGATGAAGCGGGAGGGGTGTACAACTTCACCATCCCCGATATTCTAAAGACTAAAAACGTCAGCTTGTCCGACTACCATGGTCGAGTCTTGCTGTTGGTGAACGTGGCCACTTACTGAGGGTTCACGTGGCACTACTCCCAATTGAATGCACTAAAATCCACTTACAACCACTCCGGCTTCGAGATCCTGGCCTTCCCTTGCAATCAGTTCGCCAAGGTAGGTCTTTTCTCTTTCTCCTCCCTCCATTTTCTCGAAACCCCCGACAGGAAAAACAATTTAAATTGTTTGAAAAATGTTAATTTTGAATAAATTAAAACTATAAATAAAGTAATAAATGCAATTTTTTTAAAGAGTAATTTAACGGAAAATATTTATTTTCAAATTCTCTAAGCAGAAACGATTTTTAAGAAATTAGAATAAGTTTTCAATGACAGAACTAAATGATTTGCTTAGAACTGAAAGAAAAATATTCTAACGCATAAAAGGAAATGAGTAAAATTGGAAATTAAAAACTGGAAATCTGAGAAAGAATTAAATTAAAACCTTACTCCTTCTCATTAGATAAACAGGACAGGGGTAGGTGTTCCGAATTCATTTGTGAAAAGATTCTAAAGAATTAACAAAATGCATATGAACTATTTCTGATGCCTTCGAATAAATGAAAAAGAAATGAAGTAAAAAATGTATACTTATTAAAAAGAAAAGATCAAATACAAAATTTTCAAAAGAAACTACGAAAAAATGCCTTAATTTCTGTAATCTTTCTCTTCAATTCTTAAGCGTGTGGCCTTAAGTTCTGTCAAAAAAATTTTCCCTGTATCATATATTAGAAGGCATATCAGTTTAGGAATATGCATAAAATGAGGACATAAGTGTTAATTCAGTTAAAAACGTTGCAAATCCATTTAACTTCAAACATGTATTTGTATTTATTCACTAAAAAGAAGTCTGTAAGCGTAATGCTGTTCACACTGAGTTGTAAAAGAACATCAGATCACTAGTTTAAAAGTTATTTGGTATTGAATCATTTGAATGGTTTTAAGTTGAATGAACAAAAAAATCTTCCTGGCAAAAATGAAAGTTAATTATACTTCATGTGAAGCCTTCAAATTCTGATTCTAAATTATCCAAATTAAAAAAAATCGTGATCTAAACTTGAATGTAAAAAAATTCAAATATATTAGTTTATATCATAAATATTCTTGCAGTACAATCTCTTTTTGCAGATGTATTTTTGCCATATTTGAATTTCATGCTCTATTGACTATATTTACCCAGACTTCCACTTTCTACTCGGTTTGCAAATCACGTAGTATTTTTTAAGTGAATATAAATGCCACTGTACTAAAAATTAAACTTTTAATTCCAGATTTACGAAAATTGCTGAACGTTAAAGATTTGAAAATAGTGTTTTCATTGTTTTTCAATAGCATTTTCATTGTTTGAAAATAGTGTTTTCATTGGGCAAATGTTTCGCAGATGAAAATGTTTTCTCTGAAACATTTAGTAAAATACATTTCACAATATAGTAGAAGAAACTAGAATAAGACAGGGAAAGTGTTTGCTCTTAAAATTCTATTTAATAATATTTGATCTTTTAGCGAGCATTAACAAAAACAGGAACGGCGAATAATGGCTCGTTTCATATGAACATTTGCTAATAACTCGTGAATTTGTAATAAAATAGCACATTTCCTTCTGGTTGATCCCATAGAAAGGTCGAGATGAATGAAGCCCGCATCCTATACAATCTTTTGTAGGCAGGTTGCATAAGGAACTCTAACAATGGTTATTAATTTAGTGATAGCTCAAGGGTATTCATCAGCCGCACGTAATTTATTACACGTGACAACTAAGAATCGGATCTCCTTCGCAGTTTTCTGCAGTTGAATGCGTCAAAATGGAACCACACGTTGAATTCTATGTGTGATTAATTTATTTTTAGTAATATCATAAATATTCTTTAATTTGTAACACACAACTATCTAATTTGATTAAAAAAAAAATTCAATTTGGAGTCCAAAATTTTCTTTAGTTTTGTCTCGTGGTTACTTGATAGTCTTGGAAGCCTTAATTTTAGCGACAGACGCTGTAGTGACCTAGTTGCTGAGGGCATCTTTCTCATTATCGGAAGGTAGTGAGTTCGAATCCTAGCTTAACCAAAGATCCATAGCATTAACGCTAAATATATGTGGTCGCAATCTCCTTTAAGAAGAATAATATTTTTAGGGAGTCGCAAGTCAAGTGTTAAGGGGTCTGCTTGATCCCTATTTTTAAATTACTGAAACTCCCCTGCTGACTAGTAAAGCCGCTTAATTCTGGGGAAAATACAGGGCAGTGTGCTGGTGCAACAACTCTTTCGATACATGTGTTCGGAAAATATGATCTATGAAAGTCTTAAATAGCCGACTATTACGGATATTATAAAGATCTTACAACATCAATCCAATCCAATTGAATTAACGAAGATACTAGTTGATCACAGGTCTGTCTGTGGTTGTGTGGTAGAGGTACGCCATTTGGAATGGAAGTTCCCAGATTTGATCCCATTCATTGTTGAATAACAGAAGATGGGAGTTGTCTTTGGTTTTTAAGGTATAATGTGGAGATTAGAAAATTTACAGGTTTTCTTTCTGAGTTTGTAAATATCATGAAGGGTCTTTGTGCTCATAAATGCGTTAGTTCAAATGCCTCAATGAGGATGAATGAATATTAGTATGTCCACTAAAAAGTGTGGGAAAAAATTTAAACTATTTTATATATGAATTTAATAGAATTAAAATTCCAAAGGAAAGAAAATACAAAATGAAACATTTACAATAGATTCCCCAGTAGTTTCTTTAAATCTTACTTTAATGAAATAAAATATTTCTTAAGACAATGATGCTGTTATGGATTCCCAATTTATGATGATTCAAATGCGAAAAAAATTACTAATATCCACTGTAACAAATGTAACTGCTTATATCGCAGAAACTTCCAACATCCTTAATGTTTTTTGATAAATACCATTACGTTCATTTTAAGAAAAGGAAAGGAAATTCATTAATTAAAAATTTTTTAGGAGGTAGCAGCTGAATGGCTAACGTTCTGGCCATCCATTCAGAAGTTCCTAGGTTCGATTGCAATTTCTGGAGAGGTTATTTATCATAATAAACCTGTAATTTCTAATTGAAAAAACTTTTGTGGGTAAAACGTTTCCCTACAGTGGCAAAACAAACTAAAATATTTCCTTTCCTTTTCTTTACTAAATTCCGCTTATCGTAGAAGTCAATTACTTCTTGGATAAGAAATTTTTCTCTGAGGAAATTTTTTTTTAAAAAATCCTTTTACGTATCTCTCTTTAAAAGATCTATAAAGTTTAATTGATCTCCATAAACTGAAATAAAATTTATTGTGGAATGTAAAATAAAAATTTTTACAATTTAAAACATTAAACAATTTGTTTTATAGGGTTTGTTTTTTTTTTTTTTTTTTTTGAAAGAAATATTAAATGAAAATTTTTTTTATATAAATTGTACATTCGAAGGGAAAGTATAATTTTTGTAAATAATCCACTTGAGGTTTGCTCGACTGTAATTTCTTTCGTCACTTGTTTGGATATCAGCGTTTTTCTTTTATCACTCATTAACTGAAACATCCAGTTTCGGATCACGTTTCTCCTCGCATGATGTTAAGTGACTTCTTAGCACCTGGAAAGCCAGTTTCCTTATTTTTATTTTACATATAAATGAGATGTACATTTCATGAAATAAGTTTAAAGATTTTTTTTATTATTTTTTTTTTTTTATTTTTGAAATTTCATAAGTGGAAGCAATGGAGAAAACATGTTTTTGAAGTTCCCATTTATTGAGTTATGATAAATTTCCGACTAAGAAGCTATTGTAACCAACCATTTCATCATTTAGAATCATCAAATGATGAGGTAATCTACGCTAACACCTTGGTTTGCATGCGGATGTTGGACCATACTGAATTTTTAACGTTTATTGATTTCCACATCAGAGTATTGTATTCGGTAGGTTGGATATAAAACCTGCTACTCACAAGTTATGTGGGCGATGTCTTCCTTCACTAGGCTATCGTGACATCAAGGTTTCCATTTTACATTAACATTTTTTACAAGATTACATTATTGTAATTTGAACTTATTCTTGATTGCCTAGTCTGCTAAATCTTCTATACAATCTTTTAAATTTTAATTAATTTAAGTTGATAAAATTTATTCCTGAGCTGGCACTCTGCACTCTATACATCCATAGCACAATCCATGAAACTTCTCATTTACCATACGTATGCCTTCTAAATGTTATATATTTTTAAACTTTGTATGACATTGAAACCGCTACTTTTTGATTCTTGAGAACGATTGGTTCGGACCTATTGAAGGATAAGGGACAACAATAACTCCTCTATTTACATGAAGGTAAATTTATTTTGAAAGAATTAGCAGATTAAATCGTGTAATTATCAGTAAGAATATTTTTATAATATGGAAGATTGTATTAAAAACGTATAAATAGAAAATGTAGATCGTGATACTTTTCAGATTATGTTTTTGACGACGAAGCCGCTGAACACATCGAACTAAATCTTAATATGAATAACCATCAAGTGACGAGGTGGATACCTGCTCTCGTACTTTGATTTCCCTTGAATTTTTGACATGCGTAAATCCGTAACAATATAGTATTACCAGACAGCCAAATATCGAACCTGATACCCTCTAGGTACTAGAAAAATGTTTCCCTATCAATTTATCACGGCCTCAAGAATAGACAATGTTTCCTTAGGCACATTTAGAGAACAAATAAGTAAAATACGTATACTGAGTCTTTCGGTCACTTTTAAAAATGGAATTTTTAGTTCTTTAATTATAAATAGTTATTAACTGCAATAGTAAGTCTATGCCACTTCTACAAAAAGGCAAGTGGGGCTTATGACTTTAGATTTATTAGCATATGATCACATGAAATTTATCTAATGTAATTTATAGTTATTATTAACTGTGTGAATAAGATTCCAATTTCTGGCCTAGATTGTTGTAATGGTATAGAAGTTAGATTAAACAAAAAATCCAAAATGATTTGACTTTTATGTACTAAAAATGTAAGTAAAATGACAAAGTAATTATTTTCTTAATTGCTCATATGTGCCATTAAATATTAGATTCTTTAAAATATTAAGATTTTCTAGTTATTGTATTACAGGAATTCTTATACTAGTATGTTTGTTCCCCTTTTTCCTGATTTGTTAAAACTTAAATATCTATGAGGCAGAGTAAATAAATAGCAAGTGCAGCCGTCAACAGTATGATTAATATTCAGATCTACACTTCCAACAATTCTTTAATTTAATTTCTACTTCAACTTTTGCCTTTTTTATTAGTTTGGTGTCTATTGTAAACTGCAGTTTTCGGTAAATTAGTGTGCTAAAAAGGACCGTAGAGTGACAAACCGATGCACTCACAATATCGGTCATCTCATTTAAAGATGTAGCAGTTGTATGGTTATCTCCAGTCTTCAACAGTTCGATTCCCACTTCAGTGTAGGACGTTTGTGGCTGTTTGGATACTACTTTAAACTGGATTCCAGTCAAATCGACTCATGTGCAAAATGTGACTGTAAAGAGATACACAACGGAAATTGAACTCTGGTCACAATGATGAAATTTAAAGAATATCTAAGTGTTGCGCAATCTTTTACTATAAAAAGCCCGAAAAATCTTAGGATCTTTTGATGCTTTTCTATTAAACTGTGTTTCAATCAGAGCTTGCTTGAAAGCTTATCATTTTGATGAAAAACTTTCCTTAAAAGCTTTTCGAAATTTGCAGAGCTTTAATCTCCTAAAACATTTTTAAGGTTGTTTTCTACATTCGATGACAGATGAAAATAAATCTTTCCGTATTACGTATGTAGAATGCTACTTAAAATTCTGATCCAGCCTTCTGGCTGATGACATGCCAGTAATGAGTGGAAAACACTTATATAACAAAACAGGATGGTCGCCAGCTTGTTGCGTTGCATAATGCTAACTAAACTAGAATTTCCACGGAAGAAAATATTCTCCCATTTATTTTATAGCCTTTTTCTGGTCTTTTAACATTTTAATGACTGAGCAGTAAGTTTCCGACTCGGATATATCATTTATTTTTAAGCCTTAAAAACAATGTTATTTCAGCCTACGTTGAATTTTTGGTTTGAAATAATACATTTGTGAAGTTGATCTCGTTGAGAAAATTTTTTCTGTTCATTTCCTTAAAAAAGACAGTAAGGTATATTCACCAAAATTTACCCAGGAAAAGGCTTCAATTCATTAAAATTATTCTAGTCAAGAAATATATTCTGTCTATTTCAACAACTCTAAGTTCTGTCATAAAGAAATCAGTGTTTTTTTATTTTGATTGATATGATTGTTTACAGAATTCAGTTTGTGATTCTAAAATCATCCCTGTGGCAATTTCCTGAAGCTGTACGGAAGCGGAAGGCTTAACATCCTTTGGATACAGACAGGAAATGCCCAACTTTTTTTTATACTTTTCATTTTGAGCTAGATGTGGATGTGTATTCATGGGTCGTTGAGTTTATAGAGTATTTTCGGAACATCGTATATACTCAAAAAGCACTTTAAAAATATTTAGTACAAAAGGATCTATTCTCTAAGTCAGAGCTCTTGCAGAGTAGAAAATTGTCTTCGGTAGTCTATTTCTGCCAACCGAAATAGATCAACACAATCGGCAGCCTCTGTATTATAACCCATGATCAAATGACTAAGTAAACTCTTGGGTTGGTATATCCTATACTGATACCCTGAACCCAGTATCCCTTACACCAGCAGAGTTATTGGGCCTAGCGAAATTTTAAGCATACATAAGTCCTCTTATCATAATTTTCTGTTGGGTCATGTATGTGTATGTTTGGAATCTTGAAGATCCATATCTGATCATATCCTGATTGTGAGACTTTCCTCACTGAACATTATTACAACAGACATTAGCAGTTACAGCTAATTGCTGACTAAAGTACTTTTTAAAAATATTTTCCTCATCTTCGCAAATTGAGCATTTATTTTTGGTTGATTTTTAGATTATTTTTAATTTTAATATTTACACATTATCAATTACATTTTCTTGAAAGTCATCAAAAACCTGCATGGAAAAGAAAGACGTATAGACAAGCTAGCAAATGACTGGTTAGCACAATGTTTTTCATTTAACAGTTCATGGGTTCGATTCTCTTCTCAAATGTCGATGCTTGTAGTGGTTCAGAACCCATTTTAGACTAAGTCCGGATCAAATCTTCCTTCCTATCAAAAATTGAATGGTGAACTCAAATGTACATAAATCTCTAATCAAGTATATATATATTCATTCAATTTTTTAATTTTCAATTTTAGATATTCAATTTTTTAAAATTCAGAATTTTAAATTCAACCTTAAAATGTTTATATAATTTGTAGAATTAAATAATATATAAGTGCTATAAGGGGAAGGAGACAAATTTCTAGATAAAGCAACATATTGATAAAGAAATGTCAAAAAATACTTTCTTCAAATAAGAATAAAAAATTACCAATTTTATGCATATTTTACTTGTAAAATAAGCATTCTATTTTATGATAATTTTATGCACCACCAAATGAGGTAAAAATTATAAAGGACTAGAAAAAAAAAGTTTAATCCTTACTTCGTCTAATTGATCCGATTCACAAACTCAATGGTCTTCGTTAGTATTAGTTTTAATTTTTCCCACCGTGGATGTTTCATTTGTTAGAAATCCATTTAAGTTGTTGTGATACCCGTTAAATGAATCCCTCTTGCTTATAAGCAAATTTTAATGAAAATTTACTTGATTGTTTGTTCAACGAAGCCAAACTCAGAATCACTATCTTCGGAATGGAGAATCCCAGGTTTGATCCCAGTCACTGTAATAAAAGGAAAGATGAATGTTAAAAATTTGTTTACTGCAGGTACTTTTCTCTGAATGAGGGTGCTTGGGAATCTTCATGCTCTTACCCTCGTGACAAATGAATGAGGCTCACTGTATGTACATATTCTAAGAAGGCCAAGTTTACTGCATCCTTGATTTAACCCTATTTATCGTGCTATGATTTTAGTGTACTCATGTCTACTCCATTTTTTTCTTTTTATCTAAAATATTAGGTTGTGAAAAAAGAAATCCTTTATTTTCAAGTGATTTTTTTAAGATTTGATTTAATGTTTTGGATTCACTTTGTGAAAATAGTATGAATTCCTTTATTGTTGGATTTAGCTCATGGGGTGATGCTAAGATTAGTAACATACATGTCCATTTTAGCCATTTCTGTGACTTTATCTACATCGAAGATGTTGAACCTACCTGTACGGCGTGTATATTTATTTTAAAAAAAAACCTATACAAAATCCACGAAACTAAAATTGCATGTAATTGGCTATTACAATATCCGGACCATTAATACTTTTTCCAATTCCAGCTGCATGACTTGCATATTTACCTTTATCAAAGAAAACTGTAAGATGTACCGAATATTTTCTTTATTGACTTCCATTTTTATCACAACTTAATAGAAGAAACTAAAAGAATTTTTTTTTAGTGCGAAATTTCATTTTTTCAACCAGGATAAATCTGAAATCGTTCGATCGATACTTTATGAAATATATAGATCCTACAACCATATACCGAAAAAAAAAGATGTTTCTTTTTCCCCAACCTAATATATTCTACACTTAATTACTTACTATTGGTGAATAGAAGAAAATCATCTAGAATCTCATATTTTAAATTCTATATAGTTAATTCTTTTCTTAACATGTCTGGCCTTCATGTATTTATAGTTTTCAGGGTGACCCTCGTAAGAATAAACTGTAAGAAGTCAAAAGATAAAACAAAGCATAAACTACTCATTAATTATTGTTTATTTAAGGAAACCACATAATAAAAAATAAACAAATGGAGACTATGATTCGGCATTGGTTTGTGTGTTACCTTGTTGGAACCTTGGAGTAATTGTCTTTTTCTTTTGCAGCAAGAGCCCGGCGGCAACGGTGAGGAAATCCTGAACGGCATCACGTACGTGAGACCCGGCAAGGGATTCAAACCCAACTTCCCCCTCTTCGAGAAGATTGAGGTCAATGGAGAAAACGAACACCCTCTCTACACTTACCTCAAGGTGACATCTCGTTTCTTAAGTTTTTTAGTTTCTAGCAAAAATTATTTTTGTGTTTATTAGAAAACGCAACTTACATCTATTGGTTATCAAGAGAATGACGTGTGTCAATCAAAGTGATAGTTAGGAGGCTTTTAGTTTTCTGCAGTTCCAGTTCGTGAGTTCGATTTTCATCTCTGGCGTGGAAGCATGTGGCGCATATATTTTGAACTATTAAACCCATTTAAATTAGCAAACTTAAAAAAAAAAAAAAAATCTTTTGAGCTACGAATCAAACCAATCCAATATATTTTAAAACTGTATCTTGGTCGAATAAATCTTTTTGCCCAAAAAATTAATCAACGAAGTACACACTAAAAAAATCATAGGATATTTTTTAATTTATTAAACCTTTTGAGGACTGTATTGTATTGAAGTAACCAAATGACTAGTCTCACTCGTCAAATGTACCTAAAGGGTTAAACTCTAGTCATTTTTATAGACCTTCTCTAACAGAGCAGAAAAATCAGCTTTCTGCAAAGTTTAAAGTTCGACGTAATCTAAAATAAAAATTAAAACTTAACATTTATAACTTTAGTTGAAGATAGAGTTGTGAAAGGTTCGTAATTTTATGGTTTTGAAACTGAAGCAGACATGAATGATTTTAATTCAAACTTTTCTAGTAAAGATGTTTTGCGTTGAATATTTAATAACTTCTTATGGTAAAATTCCAAAATTCTAACAAACTTCGCTAAGTTTTAAATCTTAGACGAAGGTGAGATTTTAAATTTATATGTGTACTTTGAATTTATTTTTATTAATTTAAATATGTGTGCTTTAAATATATATTTGAATGGAATCTTACATTATATATTTTTAGATATATTGCATTATACCTGCGTTTTTAATTCTATTATGTATTTAAATACATAATATATTTCTGCATTAGAATTTACAGGGTGTTTCTAAATGAATGTCGTGGTTTTAATGCTTTGTAATGTTTATTACATTAATCATAATAGATGGTATGCGCATCCACCAACAAACCTGTGAACTATCATGTCTGCATGCGCTATTGCCGAGCTGTTGATCAAGTGGTTAGCACTCTTGCCTTCAGTTCAACAGTCCGTGGATTCGAATCCCACTTTGAACTTAGATATTTGTAGTTAGGAATCCTTTTTAAGCCGTTGGTCCTTGACTAATTAACCTTCATACAAATAACCGTACAGAAATTTATTTTTATGCTCTGCAGTTTGCGATGACCGAATTTAGTTACTGTACAACGTGAGTTCTGGATTCAATTCAGTTGTGATCCCCCCAGAAATATCTGTAGATAATACTATTTTGAAAACATCAGCTGCTTTTGCAAAGGGAAGAATTTGGAATGACCAAGCTTTCTGAAAAGTTCAGCGAGTGAGTTTCAGGTGTAGTTCGATAAAATCTGTTCGGAAGGCTAATCATGAATTAACAATTCCAGTAACTGCTATTTGTAAAGTTTTACGGAAACACAACTATGTCTTTTTGTTAGTAGTTACTACAGACTCTAAGGCCTACATACCATTTTTAATGTGCCATCTTTGCTTATGAATGTTACAGCGTTCATGAGAAAGATAATTTCCAGATGACTTCAAAAGATGGTAAAATTGTAACGTCTAAATTGAAGTTTTTTTGTGCTATATCTCGGCAGAAAGCTCATGCTTTTTAATTTTGGAGGAGCACCTGTAACTGATACTTCCTATCTTTATGATCTACAACTATGGATATAACCCCATTTGGTACAAAGATTAAAAAATGTCATTTGACAGCATGATAGTACATGCCTAACTGGCATAACTATGTACGTAATTGAATGAACTTTGTACGTACCTGACAATTGGATTGGTCGCAAAGGGCCCACTGACAGCTTGTTTCGCTTAGCCCCCACGCTCTCTCTCTGCCATGTAATTTCTACCTATATTTTAAATTTCTGCGTATATGTATTCATTACCAGTTGACCTACCAGATTTTAGAAAATGTATTGAATCTGCTGTTGCAATAATTACACCACAAACGCTAAACGTATGGGAAGAACTGGCCAATCGACTTAATGTGTGCCGTGTGACGAAAGGTGCTCACATTACTTGTAACCTTTTGCGTAAAACTGTTTGCGTCGCTCTTTCATTTCACGTATTAAGATTTAATTTTTACATGATAAATAATACAAAGCGTTAAAACCCGGATATTCATTTAGAAATATCCTATACTTGGAGGAAAATTCAATTACTCTCAATGCATTTTCATTACACGGGCAAATTGTAAATATTTAACATTTGAAAATTTTTTTTATTTTTGTTCATTTTTATGTTACGATATTTTGGATGAAACACCGAATAATTTTCAGAAACTGTTGTAATTTTAAAACTATCAAAAAGGATCTTCGCAACAATATTAAGTTAGTAACAAAAGAACAGAAATTTTTTCTCTGAATGTTCTTCGTTATAAAAGCCAAAATAATTAACAAAACGTTTTTAATTCTTTTTATTTTTAAAGAAGATTAAGTATCTGTAATAAAATGTTCACAAATTAAAATTTTTATTCAATTAATCAAATCCTTGTCTTGAATAAATAGTATCTAATTTTATTCAGAGTAAAAAATTGCTAGTTTCCGACCTCTGGTCTAGGGTATGTACGAAAATAACAGAGCTTTTCTAAATTGCAAAAATCTCGCCTGGAATCTCTGATGGAACAACATTTCTCGGAATAATTATTTTATAGGAACACAGAAAAACGGTGAGGAGGGAAAAAAATAAATAAATAAAAAAATAAATTGGAGCTGGTGTCCACTACAAAGGAAATGTGTCGTTTCAGTTTCAAGGATAATGAAAAAGTCTCCAAATGTTATCAACCTTGAACCCTCGTCACTTGATAAGCCATCTGGTTTGTTCCTTTTGATAAGGCTTTACAACCTTCTGGAAATAGAAAACTAGTTTTTTTAATACTTTCAAAGAACGCGTTTAAGTTTTTTAGTAAGATATCTTTCATAACGCAAGGATATTTTTAACTTGTTATATTCTGAATAATGTTTAACAAATAAAATTAATATTTTGATTATTTTTTGTTACAGAAATATAATAAAAGAAATAATTTCTTTAATTGGATTTCAGTTCAGAACTCAATTGAATCTCAAGATTAATTATGTGAGTAATTCATGTACATAAAAAGTTTTAGCGTCATAATTATAAATCTACATTAGTTTGTCTCGATGATCGATTTCTGCACCATCCTAATTCAACTGACATCTAAAGATTAAAGGGATTCTAAACTACAGTCATACTCACCATACTCAAGGTGGGAATCGAACCCAAGAGCTACTGCAGTGAAGATCTGAAAGCTAGTCATTCAGTTATCAGTTCAATATAAAAACACTATCAGATGATAATAATTCATAAGAATTCAAACGAAGTTGTTCAATTTTTTAAATATATTTAATTTTGTGTTTTTTAAGTTTCTTTTATTTTTCTATTTTAAATTAATTATTTTAACTATATTAATAAAATAGTATGAAATTTAAAATGTTTTTTTTTATTTAGTCTTATGATTCACTAGAATTTCTCAGAAATACTGCTAAAAAAAACAAGAATTAGTACAAGTTATTGGGTTTGATATCATTAAATTTGTTCTGAAATATAAACCCATGATCTTCATGTCTTAAAGCAGAACAGTCTGCAAAATATGGTTAATTTTTAATTGAAGAGTTCGCAAATTTGATTTTCAGTTTAGATGCGTATTGATTTTCAGTTTAGACCGTACATCACTACTTTTGTTAAATGCAGATTAACAAGAGTAGTGCAATAATTTGTGTATGATTTTAAAATGCTGGAAAGCGCGCGCGAAGATAATCGTCGGATGTCTGTAGTGAATACTTCATGATGTGCCATGAAATCGGAAGAACCTAGAATATCATTCAATAACATTCGTCCTATATGTCAGTTAAGACAAGGACAATTTAGATTTTTGGTTGAGAAACGCTTGAACTCATTCTCCATACAAACCAGATAATCTACTCTTGTGTCTTCCATGTTTTTGATTGACTTTAAGAAACAGTCACAATTGTTAATTTCGTACAGATGAAAAAGTGAAAGAATGGGCGAGGTTGTGCGTTCTATAATCTTTCTAAAATTATTTCTTATGAATTTTCTGCTGGCATACATGTATAAGTGCACGTAGCAATTAATTTTGATTAAACTGTGCTGGATTGTTACATTGTAATTAGTGTTCGATTTTTATCTGATGTCCCTTGTGTTGGTAAACATTGGGGGGAAAAATAGCAATATATTTTATTTTAATCTTGTATTGAAAGCTCTAACAGCGAATTAGAATTATTCCTTTTGTGATTTCTTAAAAGATAAGTGAAGTAAAATAGAAAGAGAATCTTGTATGTTTTAAGATTTTTGAATTGTTAGACACAATAACGAATATTTTAAGAGTAAAAATTAAATATTTGTAGGCTTATGCGTACAATTCTAATATTTACAACTTTACGTCATTCAGATTTTCTTCTCTAAACTTAAAATAATTTATAAACTTTGGCTACTATCAATTTCTTATTTTGCAGTCGATGTGCCCTGCCACCCGAGACTTCTTCGCTCCCCAGACGAAGCTCTACTACACTCCAATAACTGTGAGGGATGTCAGGTGGAACTTCGAAAAATTCCTGGTGGACGCTTCTGGCACCCCTGTCAAGAGGTATGATCCCTCCACCCCTCCCAATGACATCCAGAGGGACGTAGCCGCCCTGCTTGGCATCCAGGAATCAAACTCGGCATCTCTGTAATCCTTTACTACTTGGGTGCTGCGACATTATACGGAAACTTGACTAATGGTATTTTTACAGATAAATCTCTTGTTGTAACCGTGAAAAAAATGACAGGATCTGAGTCGGAATTTTTTTAATTCAATGTGATGTTTGTTTTAATGTATCATTATTTTTTTAATGAAAATTTTGTATTTATCTTGAAGTCTTTGGTAGCCCGAGGCAGCATTAATGAAGAGCAAGCCTTAAACCTTCGGTGGCTTGTTCGGATGGGTCTACTTCTGCGCTGGAGTCTTTCAGTGCATTCAACCTAGTGCAGGGGTAGAACACCTTGGCTTGGGAATCAAATATTTCAAAGATAATGTGTCTTGTTAATGAATAAACTACTTCTTTTACGTAGTCTTTCTTATTGGAACATATAATTAGAATCTGCCTCTTCTAGCTATAGCTGATTCAAACTATCAGCAGAAGCGCCAATTCTCTGGCCTTCACGTCAATACGTGGATATTTGAAGTATAGAATTCACTTTAAACTAAGTCTTGTTCTGATGAGTTCTTTCGTGGAAAAAGCAGCGTTGATTGTCAAACTATGCAATTGTTATGAATATCAGTGAACGTGTTTTCATTTTAGGATTGAACATCACCAGTTAGAGTTAGTGCTAAAAACTCATTCAGTTTGAATAGTTTGAGAAAATTCAGTGTAAAAACCAAAGATTTAAATGGAATTTTATGAAGTACAAATTAAAAAATAACCTAATTCTAACTAATTTATTAATATTAATCGAGTAGGATTATCGTAATCTAGTAAGACTGTTAGGAGTGTAAAATCCAGTGTCCGATTTTAACCTTTTTAAAAAATGCAATAGACCATATTCATGCATCGCATAAAAAAAGCTTGTACTCCAAGCATTCACCCTGAACAATAAGCATGCTTTAATTCAACATTCACATGCAAGTTTTTCAACAATGGCTGGGATTAAATTCGGGATACAATTTAATAGAGCGCAATGAAATCTCTTTGGAAAATCCCCAATGAATTCTCGTTAAAGATATAGTTTACAAAAATATTTTAGACCTTTTAGTTTTTCTTATGGTCGTAAAATCTACAGTATTTTCCTTATCACAGGTTCACCTACACTTAAACTCTTACAGATCCATATATATAACTTAATTTAATGAGAGATACGTCTACACTAATTTAGTACATCCTTAAATTTATTGTATGGTAAATATAGAAAAATATTTAAATCTTTGATGCTTGAACTCGTAATATAACGTACTTGATGTATGCATTTTAATCTGTTGCAACTAGGTAGGCAAACTGCGATTTTGCTACTCCAAAACTCTATACCAGAAAAATGCCGAGGACCCTGCTGTAAAGATCGATGCACATTAAATGTTCTGTGATATCCAATGAACCACTGCTGGTCTGGTTCGATGTGAAGGTTATCAGCTCCGGTGTTGCACTCGTCAATCGATTACGGACTCATATGACTTGATTATCGATATACATTTACTTGAGTTACCAGAAATAGACAGTATGAATTTTAGTACAATTATCTACGATCCAAAAAAGTAATTAAATGGAAGAAATGTTTATTCAGACACAGTCCCTCCCCCCCCCCCATAATATTTTCAACTTTAGAGCTCTACAGCTACTGAAAACTAATTGGCAACTGCGATTCGTTAGCAGTATCTTGGTAAAGATGTATATATACTCACACATGTATG
>JAPDSC010057889.1:0-18675 GCA_026290005.1 Latrodectus geometricus
ATGTCTAATTATATGAAAAATAATAATGTTGAACAATGATTTTTTTAATGAACAATTTAAATGAATTGTTTGTTATAATAGCAAGAGATAATTTATAGCCATAGCACATCTCAACTCTAAAAGTGAAATACACTTTTAGAGTTGAGATGAGATTAAAAAAAATGAAGATGCATGCATATTTTTTATTTACGTAAAAATTAATGTAAATATCTTAACATGTACAAAGAATTCTTGAATTTTTAGTTAAAATATCATATACTATTTAAATATATTTGATCTCAATATAAAGTTAAAAGTGAAAAGTTAAGTTTGTAAAATTTTTAACAGTTACATAATACGTCTTTTGATGTACTTGCGCAAAATTGACAATTCAGTTCTTACTTATAGACATATATAATAGAAAAATAAAAACAAATTAATGACCTTATATTCCATCCCCATCATAAATATATATATTTTAAATTTGTTTTATGTGAAACAGTAATTCTTTATGCATCATAGAATTGAAAATAGTTTTAGCTTAACATAATAAAAGAAAAAGTATATGAACTATCCCAGACAAAAAGGATAAAAAAAATAGTAATTTCCATATGAATGTAATAAATATATGCATTGGAAGAAAATATACACTAATAAAACAATTTAGCATTATATTTCATTTCTTGAAGAATTTATTTTAAAAACGAAATAGATTTTTCAAGAAAAAAAAAAAGAAAAAAACTTAAATAATAGACAAAAAATATTTAATTATTAAATAATTAAGTTAAATAACTTTATTTAGTAAGAAGTTTTAGCAACATTTAAAGCAGATAATAACTTATTTCATTTAAAGCAGAAAATCATTTTATATATACTAAAGCAATAAATGATTTTATTTAACAGCAACTTTTAAAGGAGAAAAAATTTATTCACGTTTAAGAAAATTTGAATGAAATAAAGTCATTTTCAAGCAAAACGCATGTAATAATTTTAACAAGAGAAATTATATTTATTCTTGTTCTACAAATTACTTGCTTTCTTTTGAAATAATTAAAAAATAAATTTAACTAAAGAAATTATCTGTCACGGCACATATCTACAATTATTTTCATTAAAATATAACAAAGAGGAGTATTGAATGATATTGCGCAATATTATTTATTCTGATTAATTTAAAGATGACTCTCATTTCTACGAATTTTCGATTTTCACATACTGAGAGAGATATTCATAAAAAATAATTAAATGTGATTTATTTATTCTGAACACTGTGAAAATATCTTATTTATTTTCATAAATAAGAAAATAAATGACACTTTTCCTCTTGTTTAAATTAGAAATCATGTATATTGTTTGTTAATAAACTATTCCCAAAACGTTTTGTGAATTATTTCCCATAAACTTATAAATTATGCAATAAATTAAATTGATTTATTTGTATAACTAAAAATAAATAATAATAATCTAAGAATTAAATGAAAGACAAAATTTACTTAGTTATATTAAATTCAATGGCAAATAAAAATATTTCATTTATGAATTGGATTTCATTGTACACACAGAGACATTCTGAATTTGCAAGTTTTTTTATTTTTATTTCTAAAGGCAGATTAGAAGACATCTGCAGTCAAAATAACAAATATTAAAATTAGAACAAACAACAAAGGTAATATTAACACTTATAACAAAACTGAAATCAAATTGAAGTCTCACGGTAAGTCTATAAATCGTTCCTGTTGCGACGATCTCTCTAGTATCGCACAAGTGTCCAGAACTCAGTGTAGGGCAGTGTTTCTCAACCTTTTAGTATTCACGGCCCAATTTTCAATCATAATTTTTATCGCGCCCCCTCCCCACCGCATACAATAAAATATATACAATAATAATGTATTTTGAGTACTTTGACGCTAAACCTACACTACAACCTTGATTTTAAACTTTACAAATTACCAAGAATACCGAAATTTATTGGCATTTTGCAACACCGATCCTCAGCATTGAAAAACCAAGAATCCTATGCTTTTTTATTGCTCTTGCGTCCCGCCATGTCGGGCATTCTCACGGTTTCACGAGAAGTTTCGATTTGTCTGGTCAGCAAAAAATTAAGCTAGGAGCGTGCGCAGATGTGAACAAATGTTTTCTCATAGGGAGAAGGAGAAAGTTCTATGACGCCAATTTCAATTCAAGACATTCGAGTCGATCCTTCTATCGCTATTGAATCTATTCTGAATGTGTATATTATATATATTTTCATGTAATTGCAATTCACCGTATTAAATATTCACGGCAGCAGACTTATGCAGAATCATGGATAAATTTTTAAACGGGCGTAAGCGAGCATTAGACGATAGACAAGCATCAACAAGTACACAGATGAGCGTGGTTCAGAAAATAAAATCAAGAAAATATTCTCAAGAATGCTTAAATTTTGGGTTCAGTAGTACTGAAGTAAATGAAGAAGAAAGGCCCCTGTGTATCATTTGCTCAAAAATGTTGGCGGCAGACAGCATGAAACCTAATAAACTTAAACGACATTTGAAAGCGCTTCATAGTGAGTACGTAAACCCAGAGAATTCTTCGAATTAAAATTAAAATCATATGAAAAGCAAAATTCATTGTTTAAAAAAACTTTGTCTGTGAATAAAAAAGCTTTAATTGCCTCTTACAAAGTTTCATATAAAATAGCCAGATGTAAAACGCCTCACACCATTGGTGAAGAGCTTATTTTGCCAGCCGCGATTGATATTGTAGAAATTATGTTTGGAAATAATTTTGCAAAACAAATGCAGTCTTCAAATGATACTGTTGCCCGTCGAATTGCTGATATAGCTGAAGATGTAGAGTGTCAGCTTTTGTCGAAGTTGAGTTACAAATTGTTTTCAATACAACTCGATGAGGCAACAGATAGTAATAAAGATGCTCATTTCATTGCCTATGTTAGATTTTGTGATGATTTGTCAGTAGTAGAAGAATTACTTTTCTGCAAACCAATAGAACTCAAAGCAACAGCACTCGCTTTATTTGCTATCTTAAATGATTTTATGAACGAGGCAAACATGGAATGGAAAAATTGCGTCGGAATATGCACGGATGGTGCTCGTTCTATGTCAGGAAGATTCCAAAGTATTCAAGCACTTGTGAAACAAAAATCGCCACAGTGCGTCTGGACATATTGCATGATCTACAGAGAAGTTTTGGCTTCCTAAGAAATGAGTCCTGGTTCGAATATTGTGTTAACTACGGTTGTAACCGTAGTAAATTATATAAAAATGAGACCCCTGAAATCAAGAATCTTTTCCGCACTTTGTAAAGACATGGGTGCAGTAGATTCAGCGTTACTATTTTATTGCGAGGCAAGATAGTTATCATGAGGGAAATTTTTGCAACGTGTTTATGAATTAATAGAAGAAATCGCCTTTTTCCTAGAAGAGGAAAACAGACCGGAAGCTGAGAATTTTCGCGATAGTTTATTTGTGTCGAAATTGAGCTACTTGGTCAACATATTCGAGAAATTAAATAACTTGAATCTTCAACTGCAAGGAGCAAATACACATATATTGGATACGAGTGATAAAGTTAATGCTTTTTGTAGGAAATTGGAATTGTGGAGCAGAAATTTAAAGCAAGAAAACTTAACAAAATTTGAATGATTGTATTAAAACTTACAAGGCTGAAGAACAACATGTAAAAGTTGTTTTTGTAACCATTGAAAATCATTTAGCAATGTTAGCAAAGAATTTTAAAATGTACTTTCTTGCTGATGACAAACTGATATCAAGTTACAAGTGGGTGAGGGATCCATTTCAAAATACTCCCGAAGGACTCTCAATCGAAGAGGAAGAAACCTTCATAGACATCATGGCAAGCGGCGAAACCAAAAGACAATTTAGTAATAAACCACTCTTTGAATTTTGGGCAGGAGTGGATGATGAGTTTTCTGCACTAAAAATAAGGGCATTTCGCATTCTACTACCATTTTTAACATCTTATCATTGTGAAACTAGATTTTCTGCGGTGGCTTCTTTGAAGACAAAATATAGATCTCAGCTAAATATAGAAAAAGAACTAAGAGTGTCTATTTCTAATATTAAACCCTCCTTCGAAAAACTTTGCTCTGAAAGACAGGCCCAAGGAAGTCACTAATAATTATTACATTTGTTTTTAATTTAGTAAGTTGTTTTAATTTAATAAGTTAATTATTAAATATGTCGAAATGTATTTTTTTCAATGTGTGTGTGTGTGTTCTTTCCTTTCAGTCACTTAATCAATTTTTTAAATAATGTTTTCTCTTGGATATGCTCGCGCCCCCTCCCATTAGTGTGCTCGCGCCCCCCCCTAGGGGGTCACGCCCAACAGGTTGAGAATCACTGGTGTAGGGCAATTACTCAAATGATTGACGTCCATTTCTTCTCGTATGTTGCACAGTTGGCAAAGAGGATTTAACAATACTTTTATATAATATAGATATTTAGAGGGACAAACTTTGCCAGTAGCAAGATGTAAAAAGGCAACAGATCTGTCTCTTGGCCAAACTATAATATTTGTGATTTCTTCAAACCATTTCTTGTTTATGTTTGGCTCTTTTATTTTTTTCTGAAAATCTGCTCTAAATGATTCTTTAATTAACTGTTTGGCGTTATAAAGAGGAAGTGGTTTATGTTCTAAATGTAAAATTTTGATTGGTTTCTTTGTCAAGGAATCATCTGTTTCATTTCCTTTCAATCCAAAGTGTGCTGATACTCACTGCAATGCATCCTCATTATGTTTATAAATTAAATCATTGAGGACCATTCGAACCTTTGAAATATCCTCTGACATAGTAGCATAAGATTAAGTAATGATCAAGAGAGCTGCCTTAGAATTTGACAATATAACAGCCCGTGAAATGTTTTTGAATCGTCACTGAAGCTGGGACAGTGCAAGGGAAAATAAAATAATCATATCACAAATATATTTTTACTCAATTTACAAGTTTTTAAATTATCATATATATTTTTAAGTATGAGAAAGTACTTTATGTTCTGTGTACACATATGCGTACATATAAAGTTTCGCTTTCCTTTATTATCACCTTTTCATAAATTAAAATCTGAGTATAACGACTGCCAGGAATTAGTATACAGAAAATTCTTAAAAATAGGTTGTCAAAAGAAGTTTAAATAATCCAGATTTTTGAAGTTTACATGTTACAGCATACTATTCAAATGTTTACCAAGAATTACTGAAAAAATCTTCTCATAATAGCAGTCGTTCACTGTCACGCAAAATTTCGTATACAGGATTCTTTATGTGAACAGTCACATTGAAAGTGAAAAATAAATCATTTATGGGTTCGGTGTAAAAATGAGTGCGCCTTAGTTTGACGAAACATTTGACAATAAATATTGGCAGTAAAATTTAATTTCTGGTAACGTTGGTATTTTCAAGGTTTTTATTAACATAATTTTAGGGTTGCTACTCACATATTGGTGCCTATCTTGTAATCAAGAAATGAAGAAGCACCCGTTTGTAAACTTTTACTGTCATTTATTTTTTTCAAATTTTCAAGAAATCTCCAGGTGATAAAAAATTAGTGAAGAAAATTGAGTATAAATAATTTTTATTATTTATATTAATGATTTTTGCTACATATCAACTTTATTACATTACATAATTTTATATTTTTTATATTTCTTGAAACAGAAAAATGAAGGTATAAAAACACAAAGAAAGAACATATTTGCTTTATTAAAAATATTTCTAAATGTTTGATGTTAAAATATCTGATGATTTTTTTTTTCATCTAAGTTAAAAAGAACATAATCACAATCTTCCATAATTTTAAATAAATAGGAAGAATGGAACAAATTATATTATTCAGACTTCTTTGAGTGAAAGAGAATTCTAGTAGCTTAAATTTAAAGACTTACCATCTATTAAGATGGAGGTTTAAAATTCAACAGATTGAAAAAAAATAAATAAATAAAATTCACATAATGGCTATTGGGGAGGTAAATTATGGTTACAAAGTCTAATATTTTCCACACATTTGATAATTTGTGTAATTAATTCTAATTTGACACAGGGCAGTCAACCAAGTACTAAAGAAGGAAAACAATTGCAACTAAAATACAATTAATTAAATATTTTAAAATTTTATGATTGAATATTTTACTTGGAATATTTTTTATATTGTTATTTATGTTTAACATACTGAGTGTATTTACAAACTTCCTAATTGTTTTCTTAGCACATGTGATAATAGCTTGTTTAAAATGTGTTGCAATTGTTTTCAGTTATAAAGAAGTCTATTATAAAGTTTCTTTTACGATTACTGAATTTCAGAATATTTAAAAACCCCTCAATATTATTTACCCGAAGGCCTGGAAATTAAAATAAAATTATATTTGCTTGAATTTGAAATTTTCCTAAATTATGGCAATTTGAAATAGTAATTGATAACAAAGCGTTAAATTGCCTTACATTATTTATTGAAAAATTATTGAAAATTGGAAATAAATGAAAATTTTTCTTTTATATTATAAATCATGAATTTTAAAAAGAGATGTATGTTTACATGTACATTAATGGTAAGTATGTGTTTATTTCAACTAAAATTGATAGAATTATTAATATATTACCTCAGTTAATTTTTTTAAAAAATGATTGAACTAACTATCAGGGAGTTACTCTTGTGTATATAGCCTCTAAAGAAGTACTGAAAGACTGATGCCATTTACAAAGCACTGTTTAATATGACTTTTAAGTTAATTTAACAGTTTGGATTAGATTAGAGTTTCCCATTTTACTATAAATTTGATTTATTTTTTTACCATAAATATATCAAAAATTTAAGTGAGGGTTATTCTCACAAAATTTTGATATTACACTATAACTAAAAAAAAAATGTTATATGAAAAAATTTAACGAGAAAAACAAATCAAAATGTTTCACAAATATTTCTCCCAACTTAATCTGAAGAAATATATTATCTCTAACCGATCTGAAAAAGCATTTTTAGTTTCCAATAGTCATTAGTAATAATCTGTTAGCTGACGGGACATTGATCTTTTGGAAGATACAAAAAGAGATTTCCTGCTAAAACAGATATTTACCCAGTAACAATGATGTCGAAGATCCTGAGAGACCATCTCGTTTTTCAATGTCAAATACAAGGAAGTCCGGAAAAAAACTGTTACCACAAATTATAAAAATATGAATCTTAAATAACTTATAAGATTTAAGGCAAAACATGTGAAACATTCTTTTTGAAGAACTTCATTTGCAAATATCTTAACTGCAAATATTATTAATTAACTTTGTTCTTTTCTATGATTCATTTTTCATTGCCTTTGCTTACTTGTATATTATTGTATCATCTCATTCATATTACTATTTATGTTTACTTTATACTCTTTCAATAAAAATCGAGTTGGTCCGTTTATTGTATCAAAATGAATCTTGGTGAACCTTGGTATGGTCGATGTATAGCCTGATGAAACTAGGTGACCCTAATTTGGGGCTATGCGAGGTTGCTAAGGTGGTGCCAGAGACGCACACGGGCACTTACTGCTTTCTTACGTGGATAGAGCTTGAGCTCTTATGGGGCTTTTGGGCATGGTCATCTCACCGCACATGTGTGGAACACCTTCGGATTACAATTCATAAGGCTTTTTGTCACCACATACCTTTAGGTGGGATGTCTTTATTTTTTTATAACCTTAGAAAGCAGCCTATAATAGCACTTATTTCTTATATATATATATTTATCAATTTAAAATGATGTTGGTGGGTCATGTTTACCAATTTTGTTTGTATTAGATACACGTTTTTGACTTAGGCCCGAGGCTCAATTGCGCTGCTGTGTATTAATACTAATTTATTAAAACATCTCTAATTAAGATGACTTTTCCTTTAAGAAATTTAATTTTCATTAATATCCTTCAAAAAGTAAATGCATAATTCCAAAAAACTTCTTCTCTCAGCCATTTTTCCAGTAAAGTGGGCATTATGACTATCGAGAAAATAATTAGAATTAATATTTTTAAATTTTTTCCGAGATGACTTTCTTTCGGAATTTTCTCTTTGTCATAAAAATTTTTTGTATAAAATTATTTATGCTGCCAGTTTTCACACAATAATTTCACATATGAAATAACAGTAATTAATTTTTTGCATTATCAATTGTATTTATTGTTATATATATATTATTTCTTTCCTTACATTTACCTACTTTAACATAGTAATATATGGGTATATAGTTTTTGGAGATAATTCAGGCATTTATAGTTTAAAGTATGAATTCACGTGTATTACCATACTTTAAAGAGATACTTTATTTTTGATTGTAATATAAATGCCATCAATGAATGAGTCATATCGAGATGTACCATTTTAAAACCAATTTACTTCAATTTTATTAGGGTAATTCTGTAATGTATACTTTTTATTACCATTGGACATCTTTTTTTTAATGTATCAAACGAAGTAAATATTACGTGAAAAACTATTTTTAATTTAATTAAGAGATTTGTAACTAGCAAGATCTCAGACCCAATTTTTCTTATTAAAAATAATACAAACTTAAGTACCAATAAGTTTGTGCTCTTCTACGGCATACAATATAAAATTCGCTTCTTATTTTAAACTGAATTATTTGTCGATTAATAAATTTTTCAGGAAAAAATTTGGGAAATTTAATAATATTAGCACGTTCAACCATTAAAGAACATTATGTTCCTTTAAGCTATTTACTAAAAATTTATTGAAGCCATTTATAATTTTTTGAGAGCTAAAACGATGAAATATTACTTTAGTAGTTTGTCTTCAATATTAATAATAGAATATATCTTGATACTTGAATGAAAAATAAAAAGAGGACAGTTGAAACTTATGAAAACATTTTCTATGGCTACATTAAGAAAGAATTTTCTAATTGAATAGTTGCTAATTATACTGAAAAATACTGCGCAATAAAACTTAGATATTTTTACATAGAATTAAAATTTATATTGTGAGCAGGACTGAAATTGTGCAATTTAAAATTTATTTTAGGTTGTTAAATCATTCAGAATAAATTGTTCCTCGTACTCGTTTAAAAAATTTCATATTCAGAATATAATAAAAATAACGTGTTCCGAACATACGAATTAAGTAATTTACAAATTACTCGAATAAATTATTACTGGTACCCAAGCTAAGATAAAAAATGTAATTTATGAACAAATTGTGTTGTAGAAAAAATTTGCAAATTTTATATTTTATAATTATTATTGGTAAAAGAAAAATATTCTTGTACAAAGTAAATATCTTCCTCGGCATTTAGTATTGCAGTATTTTTAATATCCATAAATCAATCATACAAATTTTATCAATAACTAATTTTAAATAATTTTATAACTTTAGTTAAAAGTTCATTATCCTAAAATTTCAACTTTAAAACTTAAACAATTTTCTATTTTAACAAATTCTCTTTACAGCTCTCCAGCTCTGCAGATAAAAAATGAGAATTATGTTTTAAGAAAGGAAAAATGCCTGAAACGCAATACTTAAATGAGATTTCGATTTTTTAAAATTATAATGAGAGTTTAAAAAATTAAACTATAAAAACTCTTTCTAGTGTTTCTCAACATTTAGTTTTTGCATTTCTCTCAGAATTATATTAAAAACACATTCATAATTTCAAGTACGCTAGGTTTACATTTCAAATCCACAATCTAGCCAATGCAGCTTGGCTTAACGTTTTACCAAAAAATTAATCAGAATAAAAAAACATATCATAAAATGTTAATGAGAGTGAGATTGGCTGTAAGAAAAATCTACAGACATTAAAAAACATTCAAGAAAAGAGAAACTGAGAAAGAGAGAGTAAGAAAACATTCCTTTGTATACTAATACATGTAAATGTACAATACTAAATTGTGTGTGTGTTGATTAGTTTTCAAATTAAAATAATGGTTTTAATATTATTATTGTTTTAATGTTAAATCAAAATATCTATAAAATTATAACAATGATTACTTAGTTACATATTTTTGAAGATTATTTAGATCTAACTACGAAAGTCCTAAAGGCCACTTTAAATAATGCACAATTCGGAGGGCCGCATATTATTCAATACTTCATGTGCAACTTTATCAGTGAATTTTAATCGGTATGATATACAAGGAAAAAAACGCTTTTGTATTATTATTTTAATTTATTGCAAAAATATTAGTAGGTGTTGATTTTTACTAACTTATACAGCAATATTAGCTTTAATATTTGTAAATATTGAAATTAATAATTAAATTATGTGTAAGCTTACAAATAAAGATATTAAATTTGTAAAATTTTGTAAGCCCTGTTTTGTATGCGGTATTGTTTTTCTGATAGCAGCTTTTTTTTAATAAGTCCAATTCAGTTTCTGGAATAAGTCAAATCAGTTTTTTTGAATATGTCCAATCAGCCCAAATCATCATATAATTACAGCTGAAGGTCTGCTATGCTTACATTCTTAATTGAAATTGTAAAGAGTTGAGAGAAAACTGAAGTGTTTTGATTTTTTTAAAGTTGCTGAATCATTTTGTGAAATCTTATGCAAATACGTTAATGTATTTCACGTTCGTTAAATTTGAAACTTCCTCAAGATATTTCATTTCTTCAAAATGCTTCTTATAACTCAAAAAAAAAAAAACCATTTTTTCCAAATGAAGGTTTGAAAAGATTAATTTTATTCTTACATCCATTTGTATGTCCAAATAAAAAAATGCTGTTTAAATTCAGTTCATGAAGGTGAGATGTCCAGTCTGTCAAAAAAGCAAAGTCTGCTAAGAAATATGTATTAATAATCTGATTTATATAGTTTTATAATTTCGAATTTGATTTCATCTTTTAGGAAAATAGGAATTTTCTCAGGTAGAAATGAGAATCGTTTCAGTTTCCGGCACTTTGCCAACAAGACTCTACTTTGGTTAAGAAACCACGAGAAGTTTTGCGAATCAAAGCATGATTTTCCTCTCTAAAATACTAGTTATTTTAACAAATGCTTTTATAACATTCATTTGATTTAAGTATTTTCCACAGAGGATTGCTTGTTGAGCAATGCAAACAAAACAACACCAACAGGACAGTTGATGTTGTTTTGTTTTTTAAGTGCAAATTCAGTTTCAGTTCAATCAGTGACAATACAGAACATTTATTGAATCCCCTGTAGTATAACTACATCTTATTTACAGTGAAAAAATATCCATACCCTTGGCTGCTATTATAGTAAGGGGTTTGGATATTTATGCCCTACTACAGCCAAGGGTACGGATATATATCCAGTGTACTAGAGGAGATACTTGATCGTATTCATGCAGATGAATACGATCAAGTATCTCCTCTACTACACTGAAATCGTTTCGAATAGTTCGGATAAAACTATCAAGCTAGCTAATGTTGGACAGATTAGCGCTTTCATCGAAACAGAAAAACTATTTATTTTTTTCAACCATGTCATCCAGTTTTACGGATACCTATTGATTAACATTATCAAATTTTCCTTATGATGGATCCATCATTTTTCATCCTTTATTGCTGTCAGTAAATTTAATAATTCCACTGATACCATTAAAATCATCTAGTTTATAACATATGAATGTAAATAAAATTTTTTAAATTAATTGCATTCTTACTAAGACCAGACAATTCTATTAATACTATTCATTTATAAAAACGCTTATTAAGATCTAAAACTAACAGATTTGTTTCTTTGTTTTAAAATATTAATATTATAATAATATAAATATGAATGTTAAAGTAATAATATATTCTTGAGAAATTAGAAAATTAAACTAAACATAAATTTATAGCAAATGAAAATTATGATTAAAAAAATAACGAATCCATGAATTCAAATTTTATTTGAATTATAATGGAATTAAATAAATTCAGATTGAAATTACGTACTCTAAGAAATTTTTAAAACCACTTTATTCGTAAAACAAATGTTTTTTGCAAACTTCAATTTTTGTCATTGGTTAAATTTTTCAATGATTTTAATATTTTCTTTTAAAAAGCTTTTTATATCGATTCTTTTGAATCCGAAGTAACTGTCTTCTTTCCAATTTTTTTTAAAAGCTGTTATTTCAATCTTTAAACAATGTTGAGGAAAAAAAAGAAAGACAAAATATAATAATTCCTACATTTTGTTCCCATCTAACAGTACATTCGCCAAGTAAGCTTCAAAAGGTTGCTAGAAAATGTACAATTTTAGGAAATCGCCAAATAATGATCGCCAAGACATCAATCATCATTTCTAAAGCAAGAGAAGTGCGTTTGCAGCAGAACTTTTTACAAAACAATATCTAAAAGCAAAAGTGCATTGCTTTTAGTTCAAAATGACTTTATTGGTTTTTCATTCTGAATTCAATTTAGTTTTCCTTCCTATGTAACATTTCAATGTTTCTATTTACTTCTTGTTGTTTCGAAGTTTCAGCACAATATATATACTATCTTTGTTTTGATGTTACCTTTAAATGATTATTTAAAAACACTACATGAAAGAGAAAGACTTTTGCCTTTTAATCTTTAAATATCATTCCATCTAATTCAAATATTTATAAATAACTTATAAAAATTGCAAAATATCATGAATAGAAAGATTTAACTCAAATAAAATAAAAAAGAGCTATTTTAAACAAACTTCTTCGAAACTTAACAGTTACTTATAAAATATTGAAGAACAAATTTCACACATATACAAATTATATGTATATATTGATTTTACGTCCCAAATATGCATATCTCCTATTATCAGTGATTTGGCATTTATGATTGTGAATTCCACGAATTATTGTAACTGACTTTACAAAAATACAAAATAAAAATACTAATTTAATTATTTTTAGAAATATGTGAGAAATATTTATTCGCTGAAAATTTTAATACTTCGAATAGTATAAATCTCATTTCTTTAATCAAAATTAATTTGTGACTATAAAATATAGCACCGAGTGTTACTTAAAAAGTTTATATGTCCTGTTAACATCAGAATATCTATTGTTTTCTTTACAATAACTTTAAAAAACTTTTAGTTTACATTTTCACCTTTATCTCTCCTTAATCAAATAATAAATCTGAGATTCTTTTCAGAAATAATCATTTTTGTCAGTTTTAAATTTGACAAGCAAAAAACAAAATTTTTAGCCTCACATCAAAACAGTTATGTGGTATGAACAAATTCTATTAGAAATGTAGGTTCGAGCAAAAGTAGATATTCATTAGCTATAGCTTGCATTTAACTCCATAAAGCGATATAGTTATTAAATCCATAAAGTTTATGGGTTTAACTTTATAAAGCTAAACCAAAATGATTCATCAAATCTTACAAGTTCTGCTGTTTTCAAATGCAATTTCAAAGTATTGTTTTTTTTAAATTCTTATTCCTTATTTTAATAATTTTAAAGTAGTTTTATTTAAGTAATTAATTGAAGAAAACAATAAATGAAAAAGTGCTAAAATGAAAATAAAACAGTTTGTTTCACTTTTATTTTATGAAATATATGTACTTATATAAAAAAAATTAAATTATAAGAATTAAAATGCATCAACAGAAAAGAATCTTACTCAATGGCGTTTTATTATTTAAAAATTACTAACATATATTTATTTTATGAGCTTTATCTATGATAATAACAAACAAAAACTTTGATTGTAAAATAAGAAGAAAACATAACTGTCTACATCTACATGAAATTTATAATATCTGCATTATAAATATTCAACCATGGACCAAAAAACAAAAGATAGAAGAATACAAAATTCTTAAATTATTATAAGGGGTAGGGCATTAACTTCAGATGGGCCATTAACTTAATGCAGTTATATTAAAACAAATTGCAATTTGTTCTTATTGAAAATCAGCAATTATTTCTTTTGCCTACAGAATTATGTGAGATAGAATCAATAAAGAAGACATAGAACCTTAAAAATTATAATCAGCTTTACGGTGTAAAGCCTTTTTTAACTTAAAAGAATATTTGTCCTCGTTTAGAAATAATTTTAACAAAATTCTTTTTGGCAATATATTATATTTAGTTTATGAAGGATAAAGAATATTTTTTCATATTTTTTAAATAAAATCCTAAATCGTTTAAAAATATTGAAAAGTTAAAACAACTTTTTTTCACACTTTTTAATTATTTTTCACTTTTATTTTAAGATATTTACACAAACATCACATTTATGTACATATCTTAAAATTAACTTCATCTGATAATATTCTACAATTATGGTTATTTAAAAATACACTTTGACCAACCAAATTGCAACAGCAACGCAAGAGATATCATAACAAAATTTGTTTTGTAGGCAATATGTTGACCATATATCAAATGATTAAATTTATAGATTTCTGTGAAGCGTGGTTCCTACCAAAATCATAGCTAGAGTATCTGTATTGTTGGAGATCACCGCTGCCACACACCTTGGAATTGATTCAAAACGACTTTGGACGTGATCTTGGGATACAACAGATCAAGTAGCAACCACACGTTGCCAAAGTTAATCTGGTGTGACAGCTGAGGTTATAATCTGGGTCAATAGTTGAGCAACCATGGACCACTTATTTTCAATCGGTGAAATATCCGGAGAGCCAGCCGTCCATGCGTTACAGACTGAATGTGCTGTGTCATGGTTAGTGATGTGGCTGAGCGATCCGTCACTGCTATGCTCACAATTTGCCTGTCATCATGTGAAGTGGATGCGATCAATCATTTCGGTCCGTCGTACCTTCCTGCATTCAAGGATAACATATTCGCGTTACAGTTGTTTAGTTTCGTCCAAAACGACTACCGTTTTCTCTGAAAGATAATCCACTATCTTGGTATGCCACTATCCTTCCTCTTTCAAACTCAGTTACTTGATCAAAAATTGATTGCTGTTTTCTATGAGGAATTATTGATTGTATTTTTTAGAAAAAAACACAAGAAAAACACAATTGCTGAACTTGAAATCGTCAAAATCTTCAATTCTTAAACAGTGCTTTGATATAGCGCTACAGGCGCTCATGATGTACGTCTGCGCTGAAATTCTAATCATTTGCATACCTCGTCCCTGCTAATGCATGTTGTAAATTTCATGTTATATGCATGCTTCCTTCATTGTGCTGCATTTACGATGGCATGCAATGTAATAATTTAATTTAGATTACTTTTACTGTAAAACAACTATTTTTAAAATTTTTTATTAAATTAATTTATTTATCAATTAAAGTAGTAAGGTTTATCGTTAATTTATGTTATAGTATGTTATTTTTTAATAAATGAAATCAACCAAATGAAAAAAGCATTAAATCTTAGCTGAAATTTTTTTTAATAGAAACTATTATCAAATGTATTTTTTATACATTTATTTTTTAAGTACCACTACAACAAAGAATTTTGGGCCAAAAAGCATTTGATATTGTAATCAAATGCTTTTTGGCCTTTAATTATTTTTATGTGAAGATTTACAGCCTGATATGACGTATAAAATAATTAAAATTTTGTGTTGAATGAAAGAAAATAGTGTGAATCTAGTTCAATGGAAATCTATATTCAGAGAGTGTGTGCAAAAGTTTGTTAAGATGTTGTGTTTGGATTGTAGAATTACTCATTTCGATTATCATTGACCGGTTGAATATGATGTCAGTCAAAATTTAAGAAATATCCGATGTATAAACTGATGGTTTTGACAGCATTATTTTCACTTATTTCTGCAAAACGATAAATTTCTACATTGGGATCTGCATGATACGTAGAAAATGTACAGCATGTGGGTTAGTATGAAGGGTTGACGAAAACAAGCTCTGATTTTTATTCCAACTTTGGGTTAATTACAGGAAGAGAACAGTAGCTTCTTGCTGTTACATCTCTTCCCATAAATTTATAAAACATTTTTGGCATCACTTGGAAAAAATAATATTTACTGGAACATCTAAATTTTCATTCTATTTCTTAAAATGTCTATAAAACAAATAATACAAGAATTCAAAAATATAAGAATACACAAATAATACAAGTATGCAAAGATGAGCCCTTTTTCTGGCGACTTCTGAACATTGACGATACTAATTGAATAAAAAAAAAGCGTATGAAAAATTATATTAAAAAAATGATGAAAACTTTCTACAATGAATGAAGGAAAAACAAATTTTTATGTCTATTATATGGTCATACAATGCATTATTGAAAAATATAAGAAATGCTTAAAACTATTTACTTGATTTACTCTGCATTATAAATCCATTAACAAATTGCATTAAAACTTTCCATTATTAATTCCATTTCATTTAAGTGATTACCATTTTACTTTGTTTTAATTAAATGAAAAAATGCACGAAAATTTAAAATTTAACTTATTTAATCCAATTTTGATTTTTTATTTATAACTATGTATTACTTTCAAATATTCCTTATCTCCATGAGGAATATTTAAGAATAATTTTTAAAATCTTCTATTTATTTATTAAACTATGGTTAATATAGAAGATTAAAACGTCAAAATTGAATCGAATAAATTAAATTCAAACTTTTCGTACATTTTTTAATTGATAGACTTATTCTGTATTGTCAGGAGAAAACTTTTCGTACATTTTTTAATTGACAGACTTATTCTGTATTATTTGTATTGTCAGGAGAAAAAAATGCTGTAAATTTTAAATCTTCATACGCTCTATATCAATATTTCTCTTAATTTACCCATGAATTTTATTTTCAATTTGCAAAGCATACATTTTAAGTCAAAAACAGTAAATGTTGAAAAATTACACCCTTAAAAGTAACTTTCCTTATGTTGATATGTTCTGTTAAATTTCTTTCACGACATGAAGCACAGATTATTCCATCATAATGTCTTACAATTAAAAAAAAACTTTAATCAGGTTACTAAAATAATACCTGAACCAATGGATAAAGTAAAATAACCTAATAATATGTGTATAGTATAAAGAAAATTATCCTTTCTTTTTGAGATTTGTAAAATTAAGGATTCAGTCTAAATGGAATATCAGAAATAAGTAAATAACGCTGAAAAAAACACAGTAGCTCAACAAATACATTTCTAATGAAAGGAATATAAAAAAATTTGCATCAAATACAAAAGATCATGACAATTTGAATTCTCATCTTTCAGTGTGAAGTTGAAACAAACAGCTTCATGGTGTGACCAGAAAAAGTATCATTACATCTTCACTAAAATTCCTATATGATTATAAATATGAGATTTAATAACAAATTGGATCTTATATTTTATTGCAAAAATGTATTCTTATAAATAACGTATGGGTAACTAACTTACTGTAATTAATTTTATCTAAAAAATGTCTTATAACATAATTATAACATAATCATAATTTGTCTTAGAGGGAGCATGATTGGAATGATTCAACATTCATTTGGATTAGAAATTTATTTCTCACTTGTACTTATTTCTCATTCTCATGACAAAATGTCTTAGACAAATGGATTCGAAATTATTTATGGTAAAAATTATTAGAATATGAAATAAAAAATCTTTTAGGAAAACTATACTTAATGATGTTTAGGGGATTTTTTTTTATCTTTTCCTCATGAATTCTTAAGAAAATCATATTTTTTGACGTTACATTAAATACAAATCAGAATACGAGTTAGAGACCAATATCTCATGGTGGTTAAAATTAATGGTTTTCTTCTATGAAATCACGATTATGAATGACTTAACCTTTTACAATGTTTTCCAGCACGCTTCATTTAAATTTCGTTTTTGAAAATAAGCCTTTATACTTTACGCTTTGTATTTTTAAAATCATTCCTTGCTAGTTTTTTTTCACAAACATGATATATATTCTTTACAAAAAGCTGCTTTATAAAATCAATAATTTAGTTTTGTGAAATTTTTAATGGAAAATTTCAGCATGTTCTATGTATGCCTATTAGGAATCTATTGAAAAAAGTTTTTTAAAAAAGATTTTAAATATTCGTTATCAATCAATTGATAAGCTTTAAAGTAGATTCATTTTTAAAAAGTTGATATCTCATGAATTTCAAAAAAAGTGTTATTCATAGGAAAAAATTTATTCGATTAAGCAAACTTAATGTACAAATGATTATATTTCCATCATTTAAATATAATTTTTTTAAAATATATTTGATTTTAAATATTAAACTAAAAGGACATTAAGAATATTTATTTTGAAATTATTCCTTATTAGGAATTATTTACAATATGTTGATATTGAAATTTAAACATAATCTTAAATTAGCAATTATTTTTAATGTTTCTGTTTAAATATTCCGCTTTTGAGAATACTTAAAAAAAGATACAATTTCTCCCAGAAAATAAAATATGCCGCTTCAAATATTTCCGAATGTTTTTGAAGTAATGGGGCAGCAAAAATTTATAGCCAAATTTGTTATAACAGATTTAATTTTGAATTAATTATAAAACTAACTTCTACAGACCATAGAAATAAACTGATACATTATTGAAAATTGATCCAGATATTATTAATTGGTCTTACATCTTAAGATATGTGATTTTTGAAGTTTTCTCATGGTTGTTTTTCTCTAATTCTTTTACGTTACTATAAAAAGTTTCGCATAGATGTTATACATAATTATAATAGGCTATGGACGACAGCAAAATTCTTTTTTATTATTTTGAACCCTTAAATCTTAAATTTTCCGTATTTTAAATCATCCTTATAAGAACTATAGAACTCATGCCAATAAC